>BQNB010008433.1:0-77231 GCA_026074375.1 Tanacetum coccineum
TTAGAAAACTAGCTATAAAATATCACATTATCATAGACATCCAGGGAAACGCGGCTAGGTTAAATGATGCTCACACAATAGTCTTCATACTACCTTGCCATTTGGGTTGATTCCGAGTTAAGTGTTTAATTTATTAAATACTTACATATTCCATTATAAGGGTTACGGATAATAAAACAAGAGACAACAACTAAGGAGTAGTGCATGATTAGGTAAACACATTTGTTGTTAGGAATACGAAAAAGTCTCAGTCACTACCAATATATCGATAAGTATCTTGTAGTATAATATTTAGAAACTAGCTAAGCTAACCGGGTCAACATAAGAATACCCCTTATGTTGACCGGCCAATGTAAGGGTATAAATACCCCTTCCCATGCCATGGGAAGGGGTTGGTTCATTTGTCATAATACAAGTTTCTTTCGTTCTCTCTTTAAATGTTCCAACCACTCTTTCTCTCTCTAGAATTTCCTTCTCACTTAGTCATCTTAGATTGTATGTTTGATATCCTACAATTGGTATCAGTCTCCATGGGATGATATCGTAAGTTTGTGTGCGTTTTTTTCTTGTCAAAATCGAACTTTTAGTCATTTTTTTCTTGTTTCGTACGTTTAAAATCAAACCCCGGATTTTGGTGTTTAAAAGTGTTAAAGTTTATGTTTTAAGCAAGATATAGGCCTAAGATTGCTAGTTATATAAGAAAAATCAAGGTAAAACGTCAAAAAGGGTGTGTTTTTAGTGATTTTGGTCAAAAAGTACGTTATTTTTAAGCTTGCGATTTAAGTTATATGAAGCTTGCGATTTATGTTTGCTAGCGAAACATGTATGCGAAACATGTTTCATGTGAAATATGACAGGTTGATTTCATGCGATTTATGTCAGTTATAGGAAACAAAACTCTGCTCAATTTTTCTTAGGTTATGCGAGATATGTTGGGGAATAGTTTGGGAATATGTATGCGATTTATGTAATATGTGCGAAACAGGTTATGTAATAAACCGTGAGAAATACGTAATTGAGCAAAACGAAACTCTGTCTGATTTTCGTAAACCAAGCGAAACATTACATTAACATAATCCTTGAGAAACATTACAGTGACATAATCCTTGAGAAACATTACAAATGACATAATCCTTGAGAAACATTACATAGTCACATTCCGTGCGAAACATTACACTGCTCAGCAAAAGATTTTATTTTTCTACGGTTTGTCTTACTTTGTAAAATCCTGCGAAATAACTTGGTATTTTCTCGGTTTTAGTTAAGATTTGTAAAATACCGTGGAATAATAATCTTAATCACCTTCAACAACAACTCTTTAACACAATCCTCCTTTATCACTGTTCGATCAAGTTTTTATCTGACTACAATCACTTCAAGATGTCTACCTTAGCTGAATTCATAATTGTTACTGGTGTTGACAACCGTCCTCCTACATTCAAGGTAAGGACATAGACGGATAATACTTAGCTCAGTTGAAAACGGTCCACTTGTCTGGCCTACTGTTAAACAAGAGGATGGCACTGTTAGGCTCAAGACTTATGAAGAATTATCCGACAAAGAAAAGCTTCAAGCTGATTGTGATCTCAAGGCTACCAACATTGTTCTTTAAGGTCTTCCACCGGATGTCTACGCTCTCGTCAATAATCACAAAATTGCTAAAGACATATGGGACAAAGTTAAGCTTCTTATGCAAGGCACATCATTGTCAAGGCAAGAACGTGAGCGTAAGCTGTATGACAAGTTTGATAAGTTTTCTCACGTGAAAGGTGAAACATTGTATCAGTATTACTTGCGGTTTGCTCAACTTATAAATGACATGAAAGCCATTCAAATGACAATGCAACCAATTCAAGTGAATACTAAGTTTCTCAACAGCCTTCCACCAGAATGGGGTAAATTTGTGACTAATGTTAAGTTGGCAAGAGATTTGCATACGTCGAAATATGATCAACTTTATGCTTATCTTAAACAACACGAGACACACGCTAATGAAGCTCGCTTAATGTGTGAAAGATTTCCAGACCTACTTGTCTTAGTTGCCAACTATCATCCACAACCGTCTCACTTCAACAACTATTATTCTTAATACACCACTCCTCCGTATCAACAACAGTTTTCACCTCCTATTCAACATGTGTACTCTCCTCCACACAGTCAAATCCTTATGGAGCACCTCATCATCCACAACAATACCCATTTACTTATCTAACTAACCTTAACCACACTCAACCTTCTGTTCCTCAAAATGCATATTCACCTTCGACAATTCCACAACAACCTCAAGCTGAGTTTCCCCAAATAGACTCAGGTCTTGCTGTTCCAACATTCCTTCCTAGTGATGACCCAATTGCTTGTATGAACAAAGCAATGGCATTTTTGTCAGCTGTGTTTACACCACGTTATCCCTCAACCAATAATCAACTCAGATCTTCTACCAATCCGAGGAATCAAGCCACTGTTCAAGATGGTAGAGTCATTGTTCAGCAAGTTCAAGGAAGAGAAGGTCAGAATGTTGTCGGTTCAGGTTTACAGAGGAATGCTTCAAGTTCAAAAGGAAATACATCAGGTCAAGTAAAGGTTATCAAGTGCTATAATTGTCAAAGGGAAGGGCATATGGCTAGACAGTGTACTTAGCCAAAGCGAAGAAGGGATGCTGCATGTTTTAAGGAGAAAGTATTGCTTATTCAAGCATAGGCTGAGGGTAAAGAATTAGATGAGTAGCAGTTAACATTTCTAGCAGACCCTAGAGTTGCAGATGGTCAAGTTGCTCAGACAATCACACACAATGCAGTTTTCCAGACTGATGATCTAGATGTTTATGATTCTGACTGTGATGATATCTCTTCAGCCAAAGCAGTTCTTATGGCCAATCTATCAAGTTGTGATTCAGATGTTCTTTCTGAGGTACCATATTCTAACACTTTTCAAAATGATATGATGAATCAAAGTGTATAGGAATTGTAGTATTATGAACAAACACCTATTGTCAACTATCCAGATAATAAGATCACGAGTGATAGTAATATCATTCCTTATTCTCAATATCTGTAAGAAACGCGACAGGCGATTGTTCAAAATATTAATACTTCTTCACAATAAAATTCCATGATATTATCTATGTTTGAACAAATGTATAATCATGCAACTAATTAGGATAAGGCTAATAATGAAAGTAAGATTGTTAATGAATCCTTAACCGCTGAGCTTGAAAGATATAAGGAAGGAGTCAAAATTCTTGAACAAAGATTTAATGTTGATTTAAGTGGTCGTGAAAAGTTTATTGATTCGCAAATGGATGACATGATTCGAATGAAGAATACAAAGTTTGCTGCATTTGAAACGGAGATTGATACACTTAAACATGCTCTTTCTAAACATGTCAAAGAAAAAGAATCCTTATTAACAACCCTTAATGATTTTAAAACGGAATTCAAAGAAAGAGAATCTAAATCTATTGACAAAGAGATTGTTTTGAAAAACAAAAATAAAGAATTGGAAAACATTGCCTATATGTTATATCAATCTACACAAGCTATACACATGTTAACAAAGCCATAAGTTTTTTATGATAACACATATAAACAAGCTCTTGGATATCAAAATCTCTTTTATCTGAAACGATCTTAGCAGATTAAGCCAATCTTGTATGATGGTAATGTGCTATCTAAAACACATGATGTTCTTTCTGTGGTTGATGATGAAGAGACTTTGATTTTAGCTGAAGAGAGTCGATAAAAAATGGTTGAAAAACAAAATAATCCAATCATGAAGAAAGAGAAAATTAATATTACTCTGATTAATTATTCTGAGTTAAATAAAATAGATGAAGATTTTGGAAAACATTTTGTCCCATAACAAGAATTGTCTGTAGAGCAAAAGTTTTGGTTACAAAGTTCTAACAAGAACTCTGAAGAACCTAGTACTTCAAATACACCTGTCAAAATTATGGTTCCTATTGAACTTCGAAAAGTAAGTTTGGTAAATAAAAGTCTTAAAAACCTTAGATTTCATCTTGCTAGTTTTGACAAAGTGGTAAAAGTAAGAATCACACCTGATGCTATCACTGAAGGGCCGTGGGGCTTTGAACATACCAAAAAGGTTTTTCTAACCAAAATAATTCCATGGTTAAACATGTTAAAAGATTATTTTAAAGAATTTGACAAAGGTATTCATGATGAAATTACCGAAGTACAAACTGGTTTCACCCAAATGGAAGCAGCTGTGGAACAATGCTCTGCCAATATTGTGAAATTCAACAAAAATAATTTTTGATTGAAAACGATCGACTCTTGGATAAAATCATATCTCAAGAACTTTTGAATATTGTGTTGAATTCTTCTGTTATCATTTGTGATTTTGAGAAAAACAACGAGGATTCTGTGAATACATGTAAAACTGTGCCCTAACCTTGTGGTTTAGTGGTTTCTAGTTAGTCACACATTGTTTCTTGCTAAACCACCTAAGTACAAGCTTTAATTAGTTAGTTGATGTACAAGATTTGCTTAGCTAGTGAAATCTTTAGGTTTTGTGGGTTGGGGCTTGTTTAACGCGCGGCATAGGAAGAGCAAGAACTAAAAGAATATTAATTAACCTTTAGTGAATATTCTAGTGGAGACACAAGGACACTTCTTAATTATTCCTTGAATTGTACAAATTGCTTAAGATTTTAGATCATGGTTTGTGTGTTTTCTTAATTTGCCGTGCCTAGGAGGATCAAGGAAACAAAAGGATTATTATCCAATGGTTAACAAGCTAGTAGGAGACCATTAGGACTAGCATTTATGAGGATTAGAATGTACAAGTAACTCTGTGAGATCATTAGTGGATTTCATAAGGATTTCCTATTATGGTAAATGTATATATACCCGGCCTTAGTGGGCATTTGACACAAAAATTGACTTAATTTTGTGTTAAGGTTATAAAAGTGGGTATTGGTTTGAGTTTAGGTAAGTCTAGGTATTTCTGGGGTGCGTCCAAATGTATTTTATTGCGAAACGTAACCCTTTTACGTGACCAATAAAAATAAAATACGCAAAGTACATAATTATCTTCCTAGTAATTATATATTACTTGGTGGATGTAAACCTCAAATTTATTTGATGACTGTTTACATTAAATGGTTATTTCTAGTCTACTCGATTTTAGCTCAAAAGTAAAATTAAAAGTAAACGCGTATCGGACTAAAATAAATAGTGACTAATAATAAATGTCGTACAATGACATGAAAATGAGAAAAGACATCGTAATAAGGCTCCACTCCTCCGCCCGTAAAAAAAAAATAGAGCTTATGGGTCCCTCAAAGCTTAATCCTTGTATGTAATGACTAAGCTCCCGGTTTGTGAAAAGATGTGGTTAATATTTTGTATTGAATGAATCTTCACGTTCCCAGGTGAACTCAGGGCCCCGCCTAAGTTTCCAGCGAAACCTTGACCAATGTACCGGCTTCGCTTAAATGTTTGATATCTCGTGTCCATGATTTCAAAAAGGCTCTTCCACACAAACTGGAGCTTATCGTCAACATGACTTTCCTTCAAAACGGCATGACCTAATGATTTCGATCAGCTAACATTTCCTTCAAATTATACACATGGAAATATGTGAAACTCTCTTGAGGAAGTTCCAATCTGTAGGCTACTTTCCCAAATTTTGCTAACACCTTGAAAGGTCCGACATATCTCGGGTTCAGCTTTCCCCGCTTACCGAACTGTACGACCCCTTTCCAAGGCAAGACCTTGAGTATAACTCTGTCCCCTACCTCAAACTCCATCGGCTTTCGTTTTCTGATCAGACGTACTCGTTTTGTCGATCCTGTGTAAGCTTGCTATCCTTTTCTTGGATCAGGACGATCTTTTCCGTTGTTTACTTGGATAAATTCTGGGCCAGTCCGTTTGGGCTTTTCCCCAACCTCGGCCCAACATAAACGGTGATTCGACATTTTCGACATATATAAATACCTCATAAGAGGGGCCGGCCTTTATGCTAGCGTGATAACTGTTGTTGTATGAAAACTCGGCCAATCGCAAATGTTTAACCCAACCCTTTCCAAAATCGATCACGTAAGCATGTAGCATGTCCTCGAGAATTTGAATAGTCCTCTCGCTCTGGCCGTTAGTTTTTGGATGATACGCAGTGCTCATGCTAATATCTGTACCCAAAGCTTTCTGAAATGATCTCCAGAAATTTGAAGTGAATCTTCCATCA
This sequence comes from Tanacetum coccineum, assembly GCA_026074375.1. NCBI lineage: Eukaryota > Viridiplantae > Streptophyta > Magnoliopsida > Asterales > Asteraceae > Tanacetum > Tanacetum coccineum. The sequence goes on from BQNB010008433.1 coordinate 6,205, forward strand.
TGATCATAGATATTTGAGGCAGGTATCCCGTGTATTGCCACTATCCTGTTCAGGTACAGCCTTGCCAATTTGTCCAATGGATCATTCTCCTTTATTGGCAAGAAGTGAGCAGATTTTGTAAGTCGATCCACAATCACCCAGAAGGTTCAAACCTTGTAATACACTAGGAAGTTTGGTGAAAAATCCATCGGAATATTATCCCACTTCCACTCAGGTATTTCAAGTTTGAACTAGCAATCCTGATAGCCTTTGATGTTCGGGATCCTTGACCTTGCACATTGTCAGCATTTGCTAACATAGTGGCGATGTCAGCCTTTATGTTTGGCCACCAATATAATTTCTTCACATCTTGGAACATCTTTTTGGAACTGGGATAGATAGAATATTTCGACTTGTGGGATTCGTGCATAATCACAGATCTTAAGTCTCCATAGCAAGGTATCCAACTCCTGCTGTGTAAACATAGTGTTCCATCGGCAGGCGGTTCCAATCTTTCCTTGGGTATATCCCTTCGGATTATACCGCCTACATCTTCATTCACGAGATTCTCTGGTTTCTGGGCTTCGATCTGAGCTTCTAATATTTGTTTGGGGAGATCCAAACCAATTGTCATAACTAAGGATCGAACCCGCAATGGCTCAATTCGTTCCTTACGGCTCAGCGCATCGGCCACTACGTTTGCTTTCCCTGGATGATAACGAATATCACAATCGTAGAACAACTCAGTAATTTCCAGCCAACGCTTGGCTCATTTAAGCTCCTTTTGATCGAGAATGTGTTGTATGACTTTTATGGTCGGTGAATCATTGTGCAATCTGGTTTCTGTACATAAAGTGTTCCTCCATAACTCTTTAGGCAAATACTATCTACCCAAGCCTAATCAGGATTGGTGTAGTTTCTTCCGTGAACTTAAGTTGTCCGAGAACATAGGCCACACTTTCTCTCTCTGCATTAACACAACACCGGAAACCCTTGTGTGACGCTAGAAAACTCACAGTAGACCACAAAGTCTTCGCTCCTCTCAGGTAAAGCCAGAATTGGTGCACTGCACAGCTTTTGCTTTATTAACTGAAAAACGTTCTCTTCCTTTTCTCCCTAGTCAAACTTGATTCCTTTTTGAGTAAGTTTCGTCATTGACTTAGCAATCTTCGAAAATCCTTCAATGAACCTTCGATAGTAACCAGCAAGACCTAGAAATTGGCGGATTTATGTGGTGGGCTTAGTGAGATGCCTAATCTTTGATAAGACTCTATCTTGGGCTGGATCCACATTTAATCCTCTACAGCAATGTACATGTCCCGAGAAATTGTACCTTCGTAATCAAAATTTTCACATTTTGAAACTTTGCATACAACTTTCTCTCTTTGTTAAGCAATTCTAAAAATTGCTTTAGAAGGTTTTTCTTTTGAATAAATAAAGTATTCATCGATGAAGACAATTACGAAACTTATCCAAGTAAGGCTTTCACGACTCGGTTTCATGGAGGTCCATGAATACCGCAAGTTGCGTTTGTCTGTCCAATGCAAACCTAGAACTCTAATGGCCATACTGAGTTAAAAATGCCACTTTGGAATGTCTTGCTCTGACTCTAAGCGGTGATATCCTGATCTCAGATCTATCTTCGAATAAATACTGTAATCCGGAAGTTGGTCAAACAAATCGTTCGATCCTTGGGAGTGTATAACGATTTTTCCACTGTCATTATATTTAACGTCCCGGTATTCGATGCACATATTCCTGAAACGACCCATCCTTCTTTTTGACAAATAAGATCCGGGGCTTCCCCAAGGAAGGAACTATCCTTATGAATCCCTTGTCAGAAATTTCTTGTAATTGTTCTGAGAAATTCCTTACATTTCGGATGAACCAATCAATTCGGTGCTCGAGCTACGTTGCGCTCCTGGGAATTAAGTCGATTGGAATTCCACTGGTCGAAGCTGGAGGAAGACCTTGGCAAGTCCTCAGTGAAATACTTCAGGAAAATCTTGAATGATTGGACGTCCTTTATCTGTTTCCTTCCGGACGTTTCCCACCTTTTACTTTCGGATACCTGTGCTAAAAGACCTGCCATCCTTTTTAGGCCATGTACTAATTGAGCTTTTGAACATGAGAAAACAGTCAACCGGTATTCTCTCCCCGTTGCTACTTTCGTTGCACAAACAGTCAAAGTTTCATTCCCGAAGGGAATTGAACAAGATTCTCATCGCAACACGATCACGGCGTGACATCTTCTAACCAGTCCATACCGATAATGACAGCGAAACTACCTAGTTCGACTACTGGCATTAGTTCTAGGTTGAACGGAGGTCTAAGCAATTTAAGGTGCAACCTCAGTAATAATGTGTCTATACCCGACTAATTTCCCATCAGCTAATTCGACCTCCATAATAATTTTTCTAATGGAGTTTGGGGTGATGTTTATCAAGGAACTAAATGTCAGTGGATATAAAGCTTTATCTACGGCACCATGTCGAATAAGATAGATGCATTAGTGGGTAATTTAAGAGGAATGTACCCGTGAACGACAATGGCAACAGGTTTCCCCCGGGTGCATTATCCCCCCTCTTTTCTCTGCATTCCTAACTGCATAAACCCAGCCTTGTGCATTCCCATTTCCTCCGTCTTTATTCTTCAACTTCGGACAATCTCTCTTGAAATGTCCTGTGCTCCACACTCGAAACAACCATTTCCTTTGGGGGCTGCCCTATTGCCCTTCTGAGTATTAGCAACATTTGTGCTACCAGTACTCTTGCAATCGCGAGCAAAGTGCCCTATTTTGTTGCACTTGTGGCACCTCTGGGTGCACGGGCCATTGTGGTGGAGATGGCACTTGTTGCACTTGGGCAAAGATCCCTCATAAGGCTTCCTTTCGCCTGTCCCCATGTTGTAGACCTTGGCGACATTCTGCCTCTTGAAGGGTAGCTGTTGGTCGATCATTGCTTGGATGGATTCTGGAGTCATGTTGTTTGGGTTGGTGTTGTTAACAGGGGTATTTGGCCCTCTTCTGGTTGTAGGTGCCATGATTTGTCTAGATCACAAAAGACATAACATGAGGTTATATGACAGAATATAATAATATATAGGTGAGATAATCAACACAAGAGAAGTATATAGTACAAAGTAACACATCCATTTCATTCATAACTTTGAAAATTTTACATGAAATAGTTGTCGGAGTACACACAATATAATACAAAAGATCCAAGGCTATGCTAGCGGGGAAAACCCCTAATAACTAACATCATGTACAATGCCTACACGATACAATAAACTAAATCATTAAATGTTACTGTCCGGCATCACCAAAGTATCTGGTGATCTGAATCCTATGCCTCTGTCCTGGCTGTCTAACTCTCCCTCCTGCTGCTCTCCCAGTGCTAACAACTCATTCCTGCATGTCGCTCATCTCTCGCCTCATTATCTTTGATGACTCGAGAGTCTCCTACCATCTGGTCCTGACGTCCTAGATCAGTCACTTGAAGTCGCCGCTAACTCCAGCATGCCTGCATCTGAAATCGAGTCTCATGTACCCTGATATGCTTGTGTCTGAATGAGAGTACTCTGCAGCAGTAGCTGTGTCTGGTACTTGGAGGTAGGATCTCAAGTTCATCACACATGATCACGATGGGTCTGAAGGCCCTATGAGTCGCCTGACAACATCATATCGAGTGAGAGCCCCAGCCTCTTGGTAAGCATAGGCCTCCTTCCTCCACCATACCATACCTGACTCCTGGTAGAGTCAAACCTAATCCCCCATAAGTAAATCGACCCGAAGCGATCCATATCGATACTCCGTGATATACAGACTACATCCAGAGCATCCTCAAGAAGGCATACAAGTCCTGTGTATCACGCTCATGGAGCTCAGCAAGCTCCGTGACCCTAGTATTGACCTCTCCCACGGTCATATGTGATATCTCTGGAACTTCCTCTGCCGAATCTACCCAAGTATCCCTAATCCCGTACCCAACATCTCTAATCCCCTGTCGCCTCTCTTCAACATCTACCGTGCTAACAAATACATAATCTATCCCTCGACCTCTGGTAGGTCTAGCAGGAGAACCTCAATCCGATCTCATATCTGGGACCTTACGTGGACAAATACAACCTCCTTGCGGGGAAGCTACTCAGACTCGAGGATGTCATCCCTACAGTCAACAGGTGGTGGTATGTATAGAGATGGTGGTAGTAGTGGTAGTGAAGGTGATGGTAATGCGGTAGTAACGGCACCAATGAGAGCCTGAGTAGATGCTATCCTGAGTGACTGGATTTGGGTTTGGACAACCAATGATGTGTGAAAGGTGAGAATGTGCAATGTAGGGCCGTGCACTCTAGCAAGCGCTCCCTTGGCAGAGGGTGGTGATAGTGAGATAGGTGGTGATGGTGAATGGAGTAGTCCATGGACAGAATCTCTCCAACCTCTGCCTCCTAGTAGAAGGATAATGGAAGTCTTGGACCAGACCGTAAATCCTAGCTCCAATAGTAATGTCAGGGAGGTTGGTGTAGAACAGGCTCTGTTCCCCTCATTGGGAAAACAGGCTCATCAATAGGTATAAACGGTAGTAGAGAAGCCGAAGCAAAGTGCTCCTCTTCCTCCTCGTCCTTCAACCTCCTCGTACCTCCATACTCATCATTGGCGTCATCCCTAGATGAATCGCCGTCATCATCATCTCCATCATCTCCACCGTCCATAGGATAGTCAACCGGACCATCCTCTGTCTTATCATCCTCGTACTCCTCTGGATCCTCCTCGGGATCCGACTCAGTAACATGTCTGGGTGACTCAACAGTAGGTGAATCAACAGGGGGTAATGGCTGCGCTTCAGCCAGAAACTCATGCTCATCCTCGTCCTAAGGAACTGGCGGTATCTGTGGGTTCTCTAGGCCTGGTATGTAATCTGGTGATGGTGGGGCTACTGGCTGTATCGGGAGTCCGCCGTATCCTAGTACGATGACCCGTGGAATGCCCCCCTCAGATACCTCCTCATCATCGGCTCCCTAGAAGGCTCTGCCGGGCTCGGGAGTCGGTGAGACGAAGTGTAGGAAAAAAAATAACAGCAGATGTCGCAGAAGACATGATTACTGCAAAAAGCAAAATAACTTATATAAGTATTACTTATAGGAAAGATCGGTATGATATGTCTGTAAGCTTTAATAATAAAGATCTTATAGTAATATACGTAATATCATTTATATACACGTATATCGATTAGGTAAGCACTTAGTACCCTACTAATGCTAAAGCAATGCATGTCATGTAAGCATATATGCGCTAGATGTAAACAAGTAATGCATGTATGTCCCTCGCAAATCCCATTTGTGAAAACAGTTTTGAAAATGGTTATAGTCCAGACAAAACTTTTGACCTGGTTCTCTATAACCTTGGCTCTGATACCAATCTGTAACACCCTCAAATCTGAGCACGCAGCGGAATGTTGAATATCCGAGGGCGTTACATTTATGGATCAATAGCACAAGATCTGAGAACGACTACTAAACGTGTCGTTTGAAAAAGATACATTGGATTAACAAAATATTTGTTTGTTACATAAGCCCATGGCTTCAAATTGTTCAACAATATAAATAAAGATTCCGGTTTATAACAATTGTCCCCAAAATGTAATAAGACCCCAAATCTTAAGTGTTGACTCTTCAATTATTGACTTCCAATGTATCATCGCACCTCGTGCCTTATTGACCTGAAAAACATGCTTAAAATGTCAACATAATGTTGGTGAATTCATAGGTTTATGTAAATCAATAGTAGGACCGCAAGATTTCCAAGTGTATGATTTAGCAACACATGCAAACATCAAAAAAAGTAATTTACGTTTTCACTAACTCATGACACTGGAGCTCGACATGTATGAATGCAATATATTGCCATAAATGCCATGCGAAGATGTTCTATATATCCGAAAACATCCAAGTCCGACATGGTATACGTTCATTCCCAGTGATAGCTAATCACTCGAACGGGAATTGTCAATCCCAAATAGATCTATCTATAACATTCGCGCTTACAGTCCAGTAATTGACAGTTCATGATAAAGGGCTCAGTGGGTTATCGCTACTTAAGCAAACACGTAATCATAGTATAAAAATTTAACACTTGCGTCCAATTTGTAAAACAAAGCATGTTCTCACTCCCAAGGATGTTAAAAATAAAAAATAAAAAATCCTATTAAATAATTGTAAAAACATTGGCCTAGAACTCACCTTAGCAGTTAGTTCTCTGAATGATAATAAATATCCAAGTAAGCAATGAATCACACCATCAAGTACCTAAGTAAATACGGTCAAGTCTTAGTCTACACATTTAAGCTAAGACTCATTGTATACACTAAATTCCATTTCAAAGTTTATATAAACTGTTATATCACTTGTACGTGTAGCACATGATTATTGTATTTAAATTTCATGGTTCGCGAGAAACGTGAAATCGATTATTTAATAAAAATTATACTTTATTTATTAAATGTTAATTTAGAGCCCGTTAAATAATCTGAATATTTATATTCGATTGTCTCCGTTAAACTTTATTTAATCCCTCCCCGTATTCATAAAATACTTTCAAGTAATTTATATTTTACACTTGTTAAAACCCTATGATTTTGTAAATATAAATATTTACACTTCCAACCTTCTAGTTTCAATAATGACATAACTAGTCCCTTAACTTTTGAAATTTACAACTTAGGTCCTTATGGTTTTAAATTAGTTCCTAACGTTCCAGAATGTACAGAAACGGTCCCTAGAGTTATTAAATTCGAAATTGGCAATTTTTGTCCCTAAAATTTGCATTTTAATTCTAATTAAGTTTCAACAAGTGACAAAATGACTTTTTAAGTTTAATTAAGCTGCGAAAATCAATTGGCTTATAAATAAGCTCCATTCGAGCTTATTTAGGCTTAATGGGCCGGTTTTAGGGCCCAAAAGGTCCAAATGAGTTTTAATGATCCAAACTAGTTTTAATAGGTTCAAACACATTTAATAAGTCCAATTAATTCTAATAAGCTGTCAATAAGCTCAACGAGCTTATCTTGGCTTATTTTGAGCTTATTGGGCCCGAAAGCCCAATAGCTTACTCGACAAACACCCTTAAAAGGTTTATGGCTTTGCTAGCTCAATTTTTCCAATTTGTATTTAACCCAAACAACTGTTTTTTAATTCTTGCTTATTTCAAAAAAGCTAATAAGCACTCTTATTGGGATCAGCGTGGGCCTGTTAAGGCCCGATAAGGGTTTTACAGGTGTTCGTTGGGTCCATTTGGGTCCATTAAGTGTAATTAAGTCTATTAAGCTTATTGAATGCAGCCCAAGCTTATTGTGAGCTTATTTGCTTATTTTGTGCTTATTGGGCCCGTGAGCCCAATAATTTAAACCCGAATGTTAAAAAAAGTCCACCAAGCATTACTAGCTTATTTTCTAGGCTTGGCAAGCTTATTAGGGTCTGTTTTGAGTCAGCTTATCTAATAAGCACTTAAGCGTTTGTAAATGAGTTGTTAGGCCCATTAAGGTTCGTATTGGTTTGTTTCAGGTACACTGGCCCATTAGGGTCCATTTAGTCACTTCCTTTGGTTCATTAAGCCCTTTTTAGCTTAATGTAGTTCGCTCGATAAGCGTTTCAAGCTTAAGGTGAGCTAATGGCTCGAGTGACCTCGTTAATGGGCTGTAAGCCATTTGAAAGGTTCGAGGGCCTAATCTTTTTGAAATTAATGTTTTGGGTCCAATAAGCTTCTTATTAGTTCTAGTGTTTTTGTTAAGCCCTTGATTCCTTGTTAAGCACCCTAATCTCATTATAAGCCATGGCCATAAGCCATGCTTAACCCTTAGTGCGCTACGAGGCCCAACAGTGGACATATATGTCTATTGTGGTGCATGTGGTTTGTGTTTGTGGTGATTAACCCTAAGCCGAAACGCTTTGAACTTATTTAAACCACTTATGGCTTGTGTTTAGTGCATGCATACGTTCTACTAGATAATGTACCCTTTCCCGAGACAAGCCATCAAGTTTACATAAAAAGTTTACATATAACTTTTTTGAAATTCATTTCTAAGTCTTAGTATTCACGCAGTATAGGTTTCTTCATATTTTAACACCACACAAGGTGCTTGTACCCATAATATATGCGTGAAACATGTATGCTTTGTAGTTACTTTGTCTAAGCTCTCGTTTGGCATAACCTTTACATGTTAACGTGACATTATAACTAGTAAACAAAGTGACAAATATAATACGAGTGGTGTAGTGACTTACAAGAGTCCTAGTCTCCTTGATGGTGAGTTTAGACGTAAACCCGACTCGCATACACCCAAACGTGTATAATCTTAAGCTTCAAAGCTTGGTATACCCGATCCTTAGCTCGTGTACACTTCTTAACACCCTTGTATGCTAACTTAAGTGCACTTTGTGTCTTTAGAATGAAATGTGGGTCGTGTATGGGTTCGGTTTGATGTAAGCCGAATAAGATAGGGAGAAAAGAAGAAGTTTATCTTAGTGAGAGAGTTTTGAGAGTTTAGAAATGTATTAAGTGTAGTTGTGAGTGTGTATTTATAGGCAATAAGCTTAGTTACATCTTCTAGTCCACAAACAAAACCAAACCGTGCCCTAACCTTGTGGTTTAGTGGTTTCTAGTTAGTCACACATTGTTTCTTGCTAAACCACCTAAGTACAAGCTTTAATTAGTTAGTTGATGTACAAGATTTGCTTAGCTAGTGAAATCTTTAGGTTTTGTGGGTTGGGGCTTGGTTAACCGTGGCATAGGAAGGCAAGAACAAAAGAAATGATTATTAACCTTTGGTTAATAATCTAGTGGGAGACACAAGGACACTTCCTTAATTATCCTTGAATTGTACAAGATTGCTTAAGATTTTAGATCATGGTTTGTGTATTTTCTTAATTTGTCGTGCCTAGGAGGATCAAGGAAACAAAAGGATTATTATCCAATGGTTAACAAGCTAGTAAGAGACCATTAGGACTAGCATTTATGAGGATTAGAATGTACATGTACTTGTGAAGATCATTAGAGGATTTCTTAAGGATTTCCTAGTATGTATATTATATTTACCACGGACCCTATGGGCATTTGACACAAAAATTAAGACGTTAATTTTTGTGGATTTTGTTATTTTTTTTAAGGTTATAAAGTGGGTATATTTTGAGTCTAGGTATGTTTCGTGTGCGTCCAAATGTATTTATCGCGAAACGTAACCCTTTTACGTGACCAACAAAAATAAAATACGCAAAGTACATAATTATCTTCCTAGTAATTATATATTACTTGGTGGATGTAAACCTTAATTTATTTGATGATCGTTTACATTAAATGGTTATTTATAGTCTGCGCGATTTAGCTCAAAAGTAAAATTAAAAGTAAACGCGTATCGGACTAAAATAAATAGTGACTAATAATAAATGTCGTACAATGACATGAAAATGAGAAATGTCACATGTCTTACTTTGTAAAATCCTGCGAAATAAACTTGTATTTTCTCGGTTTTAGTTAAGACTTGTAAAAATCCCGAGGAATAATAACTAATCACCTTCAACAAACAACTCTTTAAACACACTCCCCCCCTTTATCACTTTTTGATCAAGTTCTTATCTTTTTACTATAATCAAGTCCAAGAGTCAATCATAGCTGATTTTAAGATTGTTTGCCGGTGCTGACAACTGTCCTCCAATGCTTGACAAATCCACCAGATAGATCTGGAAAATTCGAATGGAACTCTAAATTTAAGGTTAATGTTCATGGACGGATAATACTTACTCTCTTGAAACGGTCCACCTTTCTGACCTACTGTTGAACAAGAGGATGGCATTGTTAGGCTCAAGATTTATGAATAATTATCCGACAAAGAAAAGCTTCAAGCTGTTTGTGATCTCAAGGCTACCAACATTGTTCTTCAAGGTCTTCCACCGGATTTCTACGCTCTCGTCAATCATCACAAAATTGCCAAAGACATATGGTACAAAGTTAAGCTTCTTATGCAAGGCACATCATTGTCAAGGTAAAAACGTGAGTGTAAGCTGTATGATGAGTTTGATAAGTTCTCTTATGTGAAAGGTGAAACACTATATCAGTCTTACTTGCGGTTTGCTCAACTTATCAATGACATGAACATCATTCAAATGACAATGCAACCAGTTCAAGTGAATACTAAGTTTCCTCAACATCCTTCCACTAGAATGGAGTAAATTTATGACTGATGTTAAGTTGGCAATATTTGCATACGTTGAACTATTATCAACTTTATGCATATCTTGAACAACACGAGGCACATGCTAATGAAGCTTGCTTAATGCATGAAAGATTTCCAAACCCACTTGCATTAGTTGCCAACTATCATCCACAACCGTATCACACTTCAACCACTACATTCTTCAGACACAAACCACTCCTCCGTATCACAATACTTCACACTCCTATTTTACAATATGTGTACTCTCCTTCATCACAGTCAAACCCTTATGGAGCACCTCATCATCCACAACAATACCCAACTACATATCCAACTAACCTTAGCCACACTCAACCCTCTGTTACTCAAAATGCATATCCACCTCCGATAATTCCACAACAACCTCAAGTTGAGTTTCCCCAAATAGACTCAGGTCTTGCTGTTCCAACATTCCTTCTTGATGATGACCCAATTGCTTGTATGAACAAAGCAATGGAATTCTTATGAGCTGTGTTTACACCATGTTATCCCTCAACCAACAATCAACTCAGATCTTCTTCTAGTCTGAGAAATCAAGCCACTATTTAAGATGGTAGAGTCACCGTTCAACAAGTTTAAGGAAGACAAGGTCAAAATGTTGTCGGTTCAGGTTTACAAGGGAATGCTTCAGGTTCAAGGGGAAATACATCAGGTCAAGCAAAGATTATCAAGTGTTATAGTTGTCAAGGTGAAGGGCATATGGCTAGACAGTGTACTCAGCCAAAGAGAAGAAAGGATGCAACATGGTTTAAGGAAAAGGTCTTGCTTGTTCAAGCACAAGCTGAGGGTAAAATATTGGATGAGGAGCAGTTAGCATTTCTGGCAGTACCTAGAGTTGTAGATGGTCAAGTTGCTCAAACAATCACACATAATGTAGCTTTTCAGACTGATGATCTAGATGCTTATGCTTCAGACTGTGATGATATCTCTTCAGCCAAAGCGGTTCTTATGGCTAATCTCTCAAGTTGTGATTCAGATGTTCTTTCTGAGGTACCATTTCTGACACTTATCAAAATGATATGATGAATCAAAGTGTGCACGAGTTTTAGTATTTTGAACTATCACCTATTATCCATTATCCATATGATGAGATAACAAGTGATAGTAATATCATTCCCTATTCTCAATATCTGGAAGAAATGCAACAGGTGATTGTTCAAAATACTAATACTTATGCACAACAAAATTCCATGATATTATCTATGTTTTAACAAATGTCTAATCATGCAACTAATTAGGATAAGGCTAATAATGAAAGTAAGATTGTTAATGAATCCTTAACCGCTGAGCTGGAAAGATATAAGGAGCGAGTCAAAAATTTTAAACAAAGATTTAAAGTTGATTTAAGTAGTCTTGAAAATTTTATTGATTCACAAATGGATGACATGATTCCGATGAAGAATACAAAGTTTGCTGCAATTGAAACGGAGATTGATACACTTAAACAGACTCTTTCTAAACATGTCAAAGAAAAAGAATCTTTATTAACAACCCTTAATGGTTTTAAAATTGAATTCAAAGAAAGAGAATCTAAATCTATTAACAAAGAGATTGTTTTGGAAAACAAAAATACAGAATTAGAAGACATTGTCTGTAAGTTGTATCAATCTACGCAAGCTATGCACATGTTAACAAAGCCACAAGTTTTTTATGATAACACACATAAACAAGCTCTTGGATATCAAAATCCCTTTTATCTAAAACGAGCTCAGGGGATTAAGCCAATCTTGTATGATGGTAATGTGCTATCTAAAACATATGATGTTCTTTCTGTGGTTGTTTTTTTGGGTAAAGGGTTACCCCGGTAAAGTATATTAAAACCGAAAATGTTAAGTACAAATGGAATGTGGCTAAAATACCACATTAACCTCAAGCTAAACAGCTTGATAAACACCTAGATCTAGTGCTTATGACATGCCATAAACACTTACAACTCTAGAGACAACTAATTGAAACTAGAACAAATGACTCAAATGAACAAGCTAACCAGCAGCAGCCGTGAAAGATGACCTTTCACCGGTTTTTGTATTTGGAACTAAATTAGCCGATTCATCATATACATTTTCAACTTCTTCTTCATCATCTTCTTCTTCAGCATTCAAAGCAGAGAAAGAATTAGACGTGGTGAAATTATCTTTCTTTGGAGAAGAATTAGCAGTCTTCAACATAGATGACGATTTAGATGGATTACTCACATTATTAGCTTCCTTCTTTGGTGCGTTTGTAGTTGCCTCTAGCTCATATCTAACTGTTTGTTTAATGGATGGACCAGCAAACTGACCACCATTAGTAGACTTGAATTTACGTTTCCTCTTCTTCTTTTTACCCACCGTTTAGAAACCATCATTAGACTTCACAACTGTAGGAGCAACAACATTTGAAGTAGTAACACTAGGAGGACTCACCACCTTTTTAGGGCCATGGTCATGAACATATCTAAAGATCTTGCATTCATCACACCTGGGAGGCCTCCATTCATACTCAACACGGATAATTTCTTTAGTGAAATCATCCCCCGTTAGAGAAGGAATACCAATAGTAACAACATCCACGAGATCAACCTCTGAATTAACCTCAATTAAGCATCGAGCAAAGCTACCCCTAATCCTATTAATCCTTACACATGGAACTAGTGTAAGAGTCAAGCATAATAGGTTTTCCAATGAATGTAGTAATTAAGCTAATACCATCCTCTTCAAAAACTTGAAGAGGAACATCATGCAATTTTACCCAAATAGGAATGCGAGTTAATTCATCTTTCAACAAACTAGTAGACATCGACCATTTATTGAGAATGATCGGAGTGTTACGTATCATCCAAGGACCACTCTCCAAAACAGCTTCTAAACCAGCCTTAGAATCAAATTTAAAGAAAAAGAAGCCCTTTGTATTCATCATGATTCTTTTCAGCCCATGTTTACCCCAGTTGTTCCAAGCATAGTATTCAACAACCGGAAACGCCAATCTCTTTCCAATAAAGTAATCATATAGAGTATGTTCAAAACGTGTACTAACTTTTTCGACAACTTTACATAGAATAGAGATGTTAACACCATTAAACACCGGATCAGCCACCAAGGGACGAAAGTTAGAGCTAACTTTTGGTTTTTCCTTTAAATTAGCACTCGCATCACTAGCATAGGATGTAGACTTGATATTGATGTCCACTGATTGTACAATTGGGTTTACTTGGCGAAACCATGCCAGACAGCTGGATCATCGCAATATTTTTCATTCAGGCGAAGCTTAGTAGATAGGATTAATCCTCAACAATTTGTGGGCACCCTTCGGCATACTAGCAGATTCACTCAAACTACCATAGCTTGTTACAAAACATCTATTGATCTCTTGGCCTTTTTCCTTGCTAAGTAATGGCCACAACTCGTGTTTACCCAATTGAAGCTCTTGAACAAAATCATCAATATCCTTCAAAGTATTGAGGGACACTCCAAATAACTTTGCAACATCATCAATGTTGTGAGTTTGAATATTAGAACCATGTACCAGGTGTGATGAAGTAGGATTTATTCCATCTTGATAATCAGCACTAATACCATCAGCAATACCGTGACTGTCAACACCAATTGATGAACTAGGAAAAGAACATACGGGGTAGTCTGAACCAATAAGCTTAGTTGCACCACCAATGAAGAATTCCATTGGAAATTGCTTATGCTTTCAGTAACCTAGGTCCATCAGACTCCCTTCACTTTACCAAAAAAACATCAGACCACTATTCAGAATTATGGATTCGATGACCACCCTAATTGGCAATACGTGGGTTGAGGAGTCATCGGCGTCTCCTCTCCCCCCTTTCCCTGTATCTTCTCATACGTGAAGCAACTTTAGTAATAACACCTCACTCATTCTTTACTGCCTTACGATGATCCATAACAGAACAACCAAAACACTAAAAACCCTAAAAACCCTAAACGAATGAAAAACAAAATCGGCAGAAAATAAGTTGAGATCCCTGTTAATCTCATATCGGAAAATCCTTAGAATGATCTAAGAATAATTAGATAGCACCAAGAACAAAAAACCAACTTTCATCACAGAATTAATGGAACTAAATTAACGATACAAGTAAGAACCCTAAATTGCGATTAATAAATCCCTAAAATAGAAAATCCTAAGTAAACTGAATCAAAACCAAATAAAAATAATGTTAACGCAAGTAAATCAAAGATCTACAAGCAGGAAACACGATCATTATAAAGAATTAAATCAATTAGAACGCAAGAAAGGAATTTTATGTGAAAAGGAATCAAAATTGGGTGAGATCGCCATAAGGGTTTTGACCTAAGGGTTTATGACTCAAATCTTGTTCTTTCTGTGGTTGATGATGTGACTTTGATTTTAGCTGAAGAGAGTCGATTAAAAATGGTTGAAAAACAAAATGATCCAATCATGAAGAAGAGAAAATTAATATTACTCCGATTAATTATTCTGAGTTAAATAATTTAGCTGAAGATTTTGGAAAACGTTTTGTCCCACAACAAGAACTGTCTGCAGAGCAAAAGTTTTGGTTACAAAGTTCTGACAAGAACTCTGAAAAACCTAGTACTTCAAATACACCTGTCAAAATTGAGGTTCTAAGTGAAGTTCCAAAAGTAAGTTTAGTAAACAAAAGTCTTAAAAAACTTAGATTTTATCTTGCTAGTTTTGACAAAGTGGTAAAAGTAAGAACCACACCTGATGCTATCATTGAGGGGTCGTGGGACTTTGAACACACCAAAAAAGTTTTTCTAACCGAAATAATTCCATGGTTAAACTAGTTTAAAGATTTCTTTAATGAGTTTGATAAAGGTCTTCTTGATGAAATCACTGAAGTACAAACTGTTTTCACCCAAATGGAAGCAGCTGTGGAACAATACTCTGTCGACAGGAAATGTTGTGAAATTCAACAGAAACAATTTTTGATTGAAAATGATCGACTCTTGGACAAAATCATATCTTAAGAAATAATGAATATTGTGTTGAACTCTTCTGTTATCATTTGTGATTCTGAAAAAAAGAATGAGAATTCTGTGGATACATGCAATAAGTGTCTAGAACTTGAAGTTGGGCTTGTCAATAAGAATGATGTCTATATTGAACTTTTGAAACGGTTTTCAAACCTCGAACAACATTGCATTTCTTTTGAAGTTGCCAAGAAACTAAATAAAGAAATTTTTCAAAAAGACAAATCAAGTAATAATCAAAATCATCCCGAAATTCAAGAATATTTTGAACAAAATGATTTGAAAGCTCAGCTACAAGCACAAGACACTGTCATCAGCAAACTAAAGGAAACTGTACATTCGCTGAAAGAAAATGCAAATCCCGCTAAAGTGAAAAAAGGACATAGATGAGATTTAAACAATAAACATTGAGTTGGAGCATAGTGTGGCAAAATTATTGTCTGAAAATGAAAAGTCACACAAAGAAAAAGAGCATTTGAAAAAGACTTACAAAGAACTTTATGATTCAATAAAACCGTCACGTGTTCATGCAAAAGAACAATGTCATTCTTTAATTGCTAATCTAAATTCTAAGTCGATGGAAAATGCAGATTTGAAAACTCAAATTGAAGAAAAGGTTTTTGCTAATGCAGCATTAAAAAATGAATTAAGGAAACTTAAAGGAAAGAATGTGATTGACACTGTTGTTTCAAAACCTTATGCCACTACTATTGCTCCATGAATGTTCAAGCTTAATTTAGAACCATTAGCTCCGAAAGTCTTGAAAAACAAGGATGCACATCTAGAATATATTAAGCACTCTAGGGAACATGTAGACATTCTTCAAGAAATAGTCGAAAGTGCTATAGCATTTAGCCCTTTAGATAGTAACTTAGACTCGGCCTATAAGTATGTTCAAAGAATTCAAGAAGTATTAGTCTCTATTAAAGATACATGCCCTTGTCTAACAAGACCTAGTGAGAAATTAGTTGCTGTCACACCAAAGAACAAGGATAAGAAAGTTAGATTTGCTGACCCTGTTACATCCTCAAGAAACACTCAGAAATAGGTTGATTCCCACACACCAAAAGACTCTAATCAACATTTGTTGCATTCTACAGGAGTAATCGGTTCTACTGGTGCTAGCAGATCAAATCCTACAAGCAATACAAAGAACAATAGGATCTCTCAATTATCAAGTAGCAACAAGACCAATAAAGTAGAAGACCAATCTAGGAGTGTTAAGTCTAGGAAGAATTGTCAGTGTACCCTTAAGTTGTTTTTTTCCTATTGGTGTAATTGTTAGTGTATTTTGTTAGTTAGGATTGCTTGGGGCATGTCCCAAGTAGCTTTTGTGGCTGTTCAACCCTTTTTAGCTTGAGGTTAATGTGGCAGGCACCTGAGGTGCTTTTTCTATCCATGTTGCAACCAGCATAGTCTGAGTCTAAGTATCTTTTGAGATTAAATCCTGAGCATTTTGGGTACCACAGACCATAGGATAGAGTACCTTTCAGGTACCTAAAGATTCTTTTCACAGCTATTAGGTGTGATTCTTTTGGACTGGTTTGGTATTTTGCACATAGACATGTTGAGAATTAGATATCATGCCTGGTTATAGTTAAGTACATCAGTGATCCAATCATTCCTCTATACATAGTTTCATTGAATGGTTTACCCGCAAGATCATGCCCTAGATTGTTTGGAGGAACCATTGGTGTCTTTACTAAGGAAGTATCAGAAATTTCATATTTCTTTAGTATGTTCTGTTAGGAATACAAAAAAGTCTCGGTCACTTCCAATGTATCGATAAGTAACGCGTAGTATAATATTTGAAAACTAGCTAAGCTAACCGGGTCAACATTAGAATACCCCTTATGTTGACCGGCCGATGTAAGGGTATAAATACCCTCTCCATGCCTTGGAGAGGGTGGTTGGTTCATTTTATACATACACATTTCTTTCTCTCACTAAGTGTTCTAACCCACTCTTTCTCTCTCTAGAATTTCATCTCACTTAGTCATTCGTGATTGTATGTTTGATATCCTACAATTGGTATCAGTCGCCATGGGGTGATATCGTGAGTTTGTGTGCGTTTATATCTTGTTTGTTCGTCATTTTTTGTTATCTTTTTGGTTTTGTCATTTGAAAATAAAAGCCTAGATTTTTGTGTTTAAAAGTGTTAAAGTTTATGTTTTTAAGCAAGATCTAGGCCTAAGATAACTAGTTGTACAAGAAAAATCAAGATAAAACATCAAAAGGGGTGTGTTTTTGGTGATTTTTTGTCAAAAAGTACGTTTTTCTATGAGCTAGCGATTTATGTTTGTTTCTGGAAGCTAGCGAAATACAATTTTTGATGCTGGTGATTTATGTATTTCAAGCGAAACATGTATGCGAAATATCTTTCATGCGGTTTATGACAGGTTGAAGTTCAAGCGATTTATGTCATTTCTTAGATACGAAACTCTGCTTAATTTTTCTTAGTTCAAGTGAAACATGTCAAGCGAAATATGTATGAGAATTATGTATTCATGCGATATATGACAGGTTGTTAATTCAAGCAAAATACGTAATTGTGCAAAATGAAACTCTGTCCAATTGTCATAAACCAAGAGAAACATTACATTGACAAATTCCTTGAGAAACATTACAGTGACATATTCTTTGAGAAACATTACAGTGAAATATTCCTTGAGAAACATTATAGTGACATATTCCTTGAGAAACATTATTGTGATTTATTCCTTGAGAAAATTTTACAGTGTCATATTCTTGAGAAATATTACATTAATATCCAAAGATTTTATTTGTTCTACGTTAGTCTTACTTTGTAAAAATCCCATGGAAATTACTGATTTTCTTGGTTTTAGTAAAGATTTGTAAAATCCCGTGAAATAACAATATTAATCACCTACAACAACAACTCTTTAACACAATCCTCCTTTATCACTATTCGATCAAGTTCTTATCTTACTACAATCACTTAAAGATGTCTACTTTAGCTGAATTTATGATTGTTGTCGGTGCTGACAACCGTATCCACCTATGCTGATAAACATAGTATAAGTCTTGGAAAATTCGTACGGAAATCTCTTACATTTCAGGTAAGGATAAAGGACGGATAATACTTAACTCACTTGAAAACGGTGCCCTTGTCTGGCCTATTGTTGCACTAGAGAATGGCACTGTTAGACCCAAGACTTATGAAGAATTATCCAACAAAGAAAAGCTTCAAGCTAATTGTGATCTCAAGGCTACCAACATTGTTCTTCGAGGTCTTCCACCAGATGTCTATGCTCTCGTTAATCATTAGAAATTTGCCAAAGACATATGGGATAGAGTTAAGCTGCTTATGCAAGGCACATCATTATCAAAGCAAGAACATGGGTGTAAGCTGTATGACGAGTTTGATAAGTTCTCTTACGTGAAAGGTGAAATAGTGCATCAGTATTACTTACGATTTGCTCAACTTATTAATGACATGAACATCATTCAAATGACCATGCAACCAGTTTAAGTGAATACTAAGTTTCTAAATAGCCTTCCACCAGAGTGGGGTAAATTTGCTACTGATGTTAAGTTGGCAAGAGATTTGCATACGTCAAACTATGATCAACTTTATGCTTTTCTTGAACAACACGAGGCACACGCTAATGAAGCTCGCTTAATGCATGAAAGATTTCCAAACCCACTTGCCTTAGTTGCCAACTATCATCCACAACCGTCTCACTTCAAAAACTATCATTCTCAGTACACCACTCCTTAGTATCAACAATAGCTTTTACCTCCTATTTAACATGTGTACTCTCCTCCACCACAGTCAAATCCTTATGGAGCACCTCATCATCCACAACCATACCCATCTACTTATCCAACTAACCTTAACCACACTCAACCTTCTGTTCCTCAAAATGCATATCCACCTCTGACAATTCCATAACAACCTCAAGCCGAGTTTCCCCAAATAGACTCAGGTATTTCTATTCCAACATTCCTTCCTGGTGATGAACCAATTGCTTATATGAACAAAGCAATGGCATTTTTGTCAGCTGTGTTTACACCACGTTATCCACCAACCAACAATCAACTTAGATCTTCTTCCAATCCAAGGAATCAAGCCATTGTTCAAGATGGTAGAGTCACTATTCAGCAAGTTCAAGGAAGACAAGGTCAGAATGTTGTCGGTTCAGGATCACAAGGGAATGCTAAAATCAATTGGCTTATAAATAAGCTCCATTCGAGCTTATTTAGGCTTAATAGGCCGGTTTGGGCCCATTAAGGTCCAAAATTAGTTTTAATGATCCAAACTAGTTTTAATAGGTTCAAACACGTTTAATAAGTCCAATTAATTCTAATAAGCTGTCAATAAGCTCAACGAGCTTATCTTGCTTATTATGAGCTTAATTGGGCCCAAAGCCCAATCTTACTCGATATAACACCCTTAAGGGTTTATGTGCTTTGCTAGCTCATTTCTAATTTGTATTAAGCCCAAACAATCTGTTTTTATTTCAGCTTATTCAAAATAAGCTAATAAGCACTCTTATTGGGCTGGCTTGGGCCTGTTAAGGCCCGATAAGGGTTTTAAGGTGTTTCGTTGGGTCCATTTGGGTCTATTAAGTGTAATTAAGTCTATTAAGCTTATTGAGCTCTCATAAGATCACCAATAAGCTGCCCAAGCTTATTGTGAGCTTATTTGCTTATTTTGGGCTTATTGGGCCCGTGAGCCCAATAATTCAAACCCGAATGTTAAAAAAAGTCCACCAAGCATTACTAGCTTATTTTCTAGGCTTGGCAAGCTTATTAGGGTCTGTTTTGAGTCAGCTTATCTAATAAGCACTTAAGCGCTTGTAAATGAGCTGTTAGGCCCATTAAGGGTCCGTATGGGTTTGTTCATGGTACGACTTGGCCCATTAGTGGGTCCATTATCTTCTTTGTTTCATTAAACCCATTTAGCTTATGTAGGTTCCTCGATAAGCTGTTTCAAGCTTATTGTGAGCTTATGGCTCGAGTGGACTCGTTAATGGGCTAGTAAGCCCATTAAAGGTTCGGCTATCTTTTTAATAAGTGTTTTGGGTCCAATAAGCTTCTTATTAGTTCTAGTGTTTTTGTTAAGCCCTCGATTCCTTGTTAAGCACCCTAATCTCATTATAAGCCAAAGCCATAAGCCATGCTTAACCCTTGGTGGGCTACGAGACCCAAGAGTAGACATATACGTCCATTGTGGGTGCATGTGGTTTGTGTTTGTGGTGATTAACCCTAAGCCGAAACGCTTTGAGCTTATTTAACCCACTTATGGCTTGTGTTTAGTGCATGCATACGTTCTACTAGATAATGTACCCTTTCCCGAGCTAAGCCATCAAGTGTACATAAAAAGTTTACGTATAACTTTCGTGAAATTCGTTTGTAAGTCTTAGTGTTCACGTAGTATAGGTTTCTTCATATTTTAACACCACACAAGGTTGCTTGTACCCATAATATATGCGTGAAACATGTATGCTTTGTAGTTACTTTGTCTAAGCTCTCGTTTGGCGTAATCTTTACATGTTAACGTGACATTATAACTAGTAAACAAAGTGACAAATATAATACGAGTGGTGTAGTGACTTACAAGAGTCCTAGTCTCCTTGATGGTGAGTTTAGACGTAAACCCGACTCGCATACACCCAAACGTATATAATCTTAAGCTTCAAACTTGTATAAAACCCTAACCTTAGCACGTGTACACTTCTTAACACGCCTTGTATGCTTAACTAAGTGCACTTTGTGGACTTAGAATGAAATGAGGTCGTGTATGGTTCGATTGGAATTTAACAAATAAGAAGGGAAAAAGACGAAGTTTATCTTAGGATAGAGTTTTGAAGTTTAGAAAGTAATAAAGTGAGTTGTGAGTGTGTATTTATAGGCAATAAGCTTAGTTACATCTTCTAGTCCACGAACAAAACCAAACTGTGCCCTAACCTTGTGGTTTAGTGGTTTCTAGTTAGTCACACATTGTTTCTTGCTAAACCACCTAAGTACAAGCTTTAATTAGTTAGTTGATGTACAAGATTTGCTTAGCTAGTGAAATCTTTAGGTTTTGTGGGTTGGGGCTTGTTTAACGCGCGGCATAGGAAGAGCAAGAACTAAAAGAATATTAATTAACCTTTAGTGAATATTCTAGTGGAGACACAAGGACACTTCTTAATTATTCCTTGAATTGTACAAATTGCTTAAGATTTTAGATCATGGTTTGTGTGTTTTCTTAATTTGCCGTGCCTAGGAGGATCAAGGAAACAAAAGGATTATTATCCAATGGTTAACAAGCTAGTAGGAGACCATTAGGACTAGCATTTATGAGGATTAGAATGTACAAGTAACTCTGTGAGATCATTAGTGGATTTCATAAGGATTTCCTATTATGGTAAATGTATATATACCCGGCCTTAGTGGGCATTTGACACAAAAATTGACTTAATTTTGTGTTAAGGTTATAAAAGTGGGTATTAGTTTGAGTTTAGGTAAGTCTAGGTATTTCTGGGGTGCGTCCAAATAAATTTATCGCGAAACGTAACCCTTTTACGTGACCAATAAAAATAAAATACGCAAAGTACATAATTATCTTCCTAGTAATTATATATTACTTGGTGGATGTAAACCTCAAATTTATTTGATGACTGTTTACATTAAATGGTTATTTCTAGTCTACTCGATTTTAGCTCAAAAGTAAAATTAAAAGTAAACGCGTATCGGACTAAAATAAATAGTGACTAATAATAAATGTCGTACAATGACATGAAAATGAGAAAAGACATCGTAATAAGGCTCCACTCCTCCGCCCGTAAAAAAAAAATAGAGCTTATGGGTCCCTCAAAGCTTAATCCTTGTATGTAATGACTAAGCTCCCGGTTTGTGAAAAGATGTGGTTAATATTTTGTATTGAATGAATCTTCACGTTCCCAGGTGAACTCAGGGCCCCGCCTAAGTTTCCAGCGAAACCTTGACCAATGTACCGGCTTCGCTTAAATGTTTGATATCTCGTGTCCATGATTTCAAAAAGGCTCTTCCACACAAACTGGAGCTTATCGTCAACATGACTTTCCTTCAAAACGGCATGACCTAATGATTTCGATCAGCTAACATTTCCTTCAAATTATACACATGGAAATATGTGAAACTCTCTTGAGGAAGTTCCAGCCTGTAGGCAACTTTCCCAACTTTTGCTAACACCTTGAAAGGTCCGACATATCTCGGGTTCAGCTTGCCCCGCTTACCGAACCGTACGACTCCTTTCCAAGGTGAGACCTTGAGCATAACTCTGTCCCCAATCTCGAACTCCATCGGCTTTCGTTTTCTGATCAGACGTACTCGTTTTGTCGATCCTGTGTAAGCTTGCTATCCTTTTCTTGGATCAGGACGATCTTTTCCGTTGTTTACTTGGATAAATTCTGGGCCAGTCCGTTTGGGCTTTTCCCCAACCTCGGCCCAACATAAACGGTGATTCGACATTTTCGACATATATAAATACCTCATAAGAGGGGCCGGCCTTTATGCTTAGCGTGATATCTGTTGTTGTATGAAAACTCGGCCAATCGTAAATGCTTAACCCAACCTTTGCCAAAATCGATCACGCAAGCACGTAGCATGTCCTCAAGAGTTTGAATGGTTCTCTCGCTCTGGCCGTCAGTTTTTGGATGATACGCAGTGCTCATACTAACATCTGTACCCAAAGCTTTTTGAAATGATCTCTAGAAATTTGAAGTGAATCTTCCATCACGATTACAGATAATTGAGTCAGGTATCCCGTGTCTTGCCACTATCCTGTTCAGGTACAGCCTTGCCAATTTGTCCAATGGATCATTCTCCTTTATTGGCAAGAAGTGAGCAGATTTTGTAAGTCGATCCACAATCACCCAGAAGGTTCAAACCTTGTAATACACTAGGAAGTTTGGTGAAAAATCCATCGGAATATTATCCCACTTCCACTCAGGTATTTCAAGTTTGAACTAGCAATCCTGATAGCCTTTGATGTTCGGGATCCTTGACCTTGCACATGTCAGGCATTTGCTAACATACGTGGCGATGTCAGCCTTTATGTTTGGCCACCAATATAATTTCTTCACATCTTGGAACATCTTTTCAGAACTGGGATAGATAGAATATTTCGACTTGTGGGATTCGTGCATAATCACGGATCTTAAGTCTCCATAGCAAGGTATCCAACTCCTGCTGTGTAAACATAGAGTTCCATCGGCATGCGGTTCCAACCTTTCCTTGGGTATATCCCTTCGGATTATGCCGCATACGTCTTCATTCACGAGGTTCTCTGGTTTCTGGGCTTCGATCTGAGCTTCTAATATTTGTTTGGGGAGATCCAAACTAATTGTCATAACTAAGGCTCGAACCCGCAATGGCTCAATCCGTTCCTTACGGCTCAGCGCATCGGCCACTACGTTTGCTTTCCCTGGATGATAACGAATATCACAATCGTAGAACAACTCAGTAATTTCCAGCCAACGCTTGGCTCATTTAAGCTCCTTTTGATCGAGAATGTGTTGTATGACTTTTATGGTCGGTGAATCATTGTGCAATCTGGTTTCTGTACATAAAGTGTTCCTCCATAACTCTTTAGGCAAATACTATCTACCCAAGCCTAATCAGGATTGGTGTAGTTTCTTCCGTGAACTTAAGTTGTCCGAGAACATAGGCCACACTTTCTCTCTCTGCATTAACACAACACCGGAAACCCTTGTGTGACGCTAGAAAACTCACAGTAGACCACAAAGTCTTCGCTCCTCTCAGGTAAAGCCAGAATTGGTGCACTGCACAGCTTCTGCTTTATTAACTGAAAAACGTTCTCTTCCTTTTCTCCCTAGTCAAACTTGATTCCTTTTTGAGTAAGTTTCGTCATTGACTTAGCAATCTTCGAAAAATCCTCAATGAACCTTCGATAGTAACCAGCAAGACCTAGAAATTGGCGGATTTATGTGGTGGGCTTAGTGAGATGCCTAATCTTTGATAAGACTCTATCTTGGGCTGGATCCACATTTAATCCTCTACAGCAATGTACATGTCCCGAGAAATTGTACCTTCGTAATCAAAATTTTCACATTTTGAAACTTTGCATACAACTTTCTCTCTTTGTTAAGCAATTCTAAAAATTGCTTTAGAAGGTTTTTCTTTTGAATAAATAAAGTATTCATCGATGAAGACAATTACGAAACTTATCCAAGTAAGGCTTTCACGACTCGGTTTCATGGAGGTCCATGAATACCGCAAGTTGCGTTTGTCTGTCCAATGCAAACCTAGAACTCTAATGGCCATACTGAGTTAAAAATGCCACTTTGGAATGTCTTGCTCTGACTCTAAGCGGTGATATCCTGATCTCAGATCTATCTTCGAATAAATACTGTAATCCGGAAGTTGGTCAAACAAATCGTTCGATCCTTGGGAGTGTATAACGATTTTTCCACTGTCATTATATTTAACGTCCCGGTATTCGATGCACATATTCCTGAAACGACCCATCCTTCTTTTTGACAAATAAGATCCGGGGCTTCCCCAAGGAAGGAACTATCCTTATGAATCCCTTGTCAGAAATTTCTTGTAATTGTTCTGAGAAATTCCTTACATTTCGGATGAACCAATCAATTCGGTGCTCGAGCTACGTTGCGCTCCTGGGAATTAAGTCGATTGGAATTCCACTGGTCGAAGCTGGAGGAAGACCTTGGCAAGTCCTCAGTGAAATACTTCAGGAAAATCTTGAATGATTGGACGTCCTTTATCTGTTTCCTTCCGGACGTTTCCCACCTTTTACTTTCGGATACCTGTGCTAAAAGACCTGCCATCCTTTTTAGGCCATGTACTAATTGAGCTTTTGAACATGAGAAAACAGTCAACCGGTATTCTCTCCCCGTTGCTACTTTCGTTGCACAAACAGTCAAAGTTTCATTCCCGAAGGGAATTGAACAAGATTCTCATCGCAACACGATCACGGCGTGACATCTTCTAACCAGTCCATACCGATAATGACAGCGAAACTACCTAGTTCGACTACTGGCATTAGTTCTAGGTTGAACGGAGGTCTAAGCAATTTAAGGTGCAACCTCAGTAATAATGTGTCTATACCCGACTAATTTCCCATCAGCTAATTCGACCTCCATAATAATTTTTCTAATGGAGTTTGGGGTGATGTTTATCAAGGAACTAAATGTCAGTGGATATAAAGCTTTATCTACGGCACCATGTCGAATAAGATAGATGCATTAGTGGGTAATTTAAGAGGAATGTACCCGTGAACGACAATGGCAACAGGTTTCCCCCGGGTGCATTATCCCCCCTCTTTTCTCTGCATTCCTAACTGCATAAACCCAGCCTTGTGCATTCCCATTTCCTCCGTCTTTATTCTTCAGCTTCGGACAATCTCTCTTGAAATGTCCTGTGCTCCACACTCGAAACAACCATTTCCTTTGGGGGCTGCCCTATTGCCCTTCTGAGTATTAGCAATATTTGTGCTACCAGTACTCTTGCAATCGCGAGCAAAGTGCCCTATTTTGTTGCACTTGTGGCACCTCTGGGTGCACGGGCCATTGTGTTGGAGATGGCACTTGTTGCCCCACTGGGGCAAAGATTATCCCTCATAAGCTTCCTTTCGCCTTTCCCCATGTTGTAGACCTTGGCGACATTCTCTGCCACGTGAAGGTAGCTGTTGGTCGATCATTGCTTGGATGGATTCTGGAGTCATGTTGTTTGGGTTGGTGTTGTTAACAGGGGTATTTGGCCCTCTTCTGGTTGTAGGTGCCATGATTTGTCTAGATCACAAAAGACATAACATGAGGTTATATATGACAGAATAAAATAATATATAGGTGAGATAATCAACACAAGAGAATATATAGTACAAAGTAACACATCCATTTCATTCATAACTATGAAAATTTTACATGAAATATGTTGTCCGGAGTACACACATATAATACAAAAGATCCAAGGCTATGCTAGCGGGGAAAACCCCTAATAACTAACATCATGTACAATGCCTACACGATACAATAAACTAAATCATTAAATGTTACTGTCCGGCATCACCAAAGTATCTGGTGATCTGAATCCTATGCCTCTGTCCTGGCTGTCTAACTCTCCCTCCTGCTGCTCTCCCAGTGCTAACAACTCATTCCTGCATGTCGCTCATCTCTCGCCTCATTATCTTTGATGACTCGAGAGTCTCCTACCATCTGGTCCTGACGTCCTAGATCAGTCACTTGAAGTCGCCGCTAACTCCAGCATGCCTGCATCTGAAATCGAGTCTCATGTACCCTGATATGCTTGTGTCTGAATGAGAGTACTCTGCAGCAGTAGCTGTGTCTGGTACTTGGAGGTAGGATCTCAAGTTCATCACACATGATCACGATGGGTCTGAAGGCCCTATGAGTCGCCTGACAACATCATATCGAGTGAGAGCCCCAGCCTCTTGGTAAGCATAGGCCTCCTTCCTCCACCATACCATACCTGACTCCTGGTAGAGTCAAACCTAATCCCCCATAAGTAAATCGACCCGAAGCGATCCATATCGATACTCCGTGATATACAGACTACATCCAGAGCATCCTCAAGAAGGCATACAAGTCCTGTGTATCACGC
Source organism: Tanacetum coccineum (assembly GCA_026074375.1). Lineage (NCBI taxonomy): Eukaryota > Viridiplantae > Streptophyta > Magnoliopsida > Asterales > Asteraceae > Tanacetum > Tanacetum coccineum. Next base: position 32,984 of record BQNB010008433.1, read on the forward strand.
TCATGGAGCTCAGCAAGCTCCGTGACCCTAGTATTGACCTCTCCCACGGTCATATGTGATATCTCTGGAACTTCCTCTGCCGAATCTACCCAAGTATCCCTAATCCCGTACCCAACATCTCTAATCCCCTGTCGCCTCTCTTCAACATCTACCGTGCTAACAAATACATAATCTATCCCTCGACCTCTGGTAGGTCTAGCAGGAGAACCTCAATCCGATCTCATATCTGGGACCTTACGTGGACAAATACAACCTCCTTGCGGGGAAGCTACTCAGACTCGAGGATGTCATCCCTACAGTCAACAGGTGGTGGTATGTATAGAGATGGTGGTAGTAGTGGTAGTGAAGGTGATGGTAATGCGGTAGTAACGGCACCAATGAGAGCCTGAGTAGATGCTATCCTGAGTGACTGGATTTGGGTTTGGACAACCAATGATGTGTGAAAGGTGAGAATGTGCAATGTAGGGCCGTGCACTCTAGCAAGCGCTCCCTTGGCAGAGGGTGGTGATAGTGAGATAGGTGGTGATGGTGAATGGAGTAGTCCATGGACAGAATCTCTCCAACCTCTGCCTCCTAGTAGAAGGATAATGGAAGTCTTGGACCAGACCGTAAATCCTAGCTCCAATAGTAATGTCAGGGAGGTTGGTGTAGAACAGGCTCTGTTCCCCTCATTGGGAAAACAGGCTCATCAATAGGTATAAACGGTAGTAGAGAAGCCGAAGCAAAGTGCTCCTCTTCCTCCTCGTCCTTCAACCTCCTCGTACCTCCATACTCATCATTGGCGTCATCCCTAGATGAATCGTCGTCATCATCATCTCCATTATCTCCACCGTCCATAGGATAGTCAACCGGACCATCCTCTGTCTCATCATCCTCGTACTCCTCTGGATCCTCCTCGGGATCCGACTCAGTAACATGTCTGGGTGACTCAACAGTAGGTGAATCAACAGGGGGTAATGGCTGCGCTTCAGCCGAAAACTCATGCTTATCCTCGTCCTAAGGAACTGGCGGTATCTGTGGGTTCTCTAGGCCTGGTATGTAATCTGGTGATGGTGGAGCTACTGGCTGTATCGGGAGTCCGCCGTATCCTAGTACGATGACCCGTGGAATGCCCCCCTCAGATACCTCCTTATCATCGGCTCCCTAGAAGGCTCTGCTGGGCTCAGAGTCGGTGTAGACGGAAGTGTAGGTAACAGCAGATGTCGCAGAAGACATGATTACTGCAAAAAGCAAAATAACTTATATAATTATTACTTATAGGAAAAATCGATATGATATGTCTGTAAGCTTTAATAATAAAGATCTTATAGTAATATACGTAATATCATTTATATACACGTATATCAATTAGGTAAGCACTTAGTACCCTACTAATGCTAAAGCAATGCATGTCATGTAAGCATATATGCGCTAGATGTAAACAAGTAATGCATGTATGTCCCTCGCAAATCTCATTTATGAAAACAGCTTTGAAAATGGTTATAGTCTAGACAAAACTTTTGACTTGGTTCTCTATAACCTTGGCTCTGGTACCAATCTGTAACACCCTCAAATCTGAGCACGCAACGGAATGTTGAATATCTGAGGGCGTTACATTTATGGATCAATAGCATAAGATCTGAGAACGACTACTAAACATGTCGTTTGAAAAAGACACATTGGATTAACAAAATATTTGTTTGTTACATAAGCCCATGGCTTCAAATTGTTCAACAATATAAATAAAGATTCCGGTTTATAACAATTGTCCCCAAAATGTAATAAGGCCCCAAATCTTAAGTGTTGACTCTTCAATTATTGGCTTCTAATGTATCATCGCACCTCGTGCCTTATTGACCTGAAAAACATGCTTAAAACGTCAACATAATGTTGGTGAATTCATAGGTTTATGTAAATCAATAGTAGGACCGCAAGATTTCCAAGTGTATGATTTAGCAACACATGCAAACATCATAAAAAGTAATTTACGTTTTCACTAACTCATGACACTGGAGCTCGACATGTATGAATGCAATATATTGCCATAAATGCCATGCGAAGATGTTCTATATATCCGAAAACATCCAAGTCCGACATGGTATACGTTCATTCCCAGTGATAGCTAATCACTCGAACGGGAATTGTCAATCCCAAATAGATCTATCTATAACATTCGCGCTTACAGTCCAGTAATTGACAGTTCATGATAAAGGGCTCAGTGGGTTATCGCTACTTAAGCAAACACGTAATCATAGTATAAAAATTTAACACTTGCGTCCAATTTGTAAAACAAAGCATGTTCTCACTCCCAAGGATGTTAAAAATAAAAAATAAAAAATCCTATTAAATAATTGTAAAAACATTGGCCTAGAACTCACCTTAGCAGTTAGTTCTCTGAATGATAATAAATATCCAAGTAAGCAATGAATCACACCATCAAGTACCTAAGTAAATACGGTCAAGTCTTAGTCTACACATTTAAGCTAAGACTCATTGTATACACTAAATTCCATTTCAAAGTTTATATAAACTGTTATATCACTTGTACGTGTAGCACATGATTATTGTATTTAAATTTCATGGTTCGCGAGAAACGTGAAATCGATTATTTAATAAAAATTATACTTTATTTATTAAATGTTAATTTAGAGCCCGTTAAATAATCTGAATATTTATATTCGATTGTCTCCGTTAAACTTTATTTAATCCCTCCCCGTATTCATAAAATACTTTCAAGTAATTTATATTTTACACTTGTTAAAACCCTATGATTTTGTAAATATAAATATTTACACTTCAAACCTTCTAGTTTCAATAATGACATAACTAGTCCCTTAACTTTTGAAATTTACAACTTAGGTCCTTATGGTTTTAAATTAGTTCCTAACATTTCAGAATGTACAGAAACGGTCCCTGGAGTTATTAAATTCGAAATTTGCAATTTTTGTCCCTAAAATTTGCATTTTAATTCTAATTAAGTTTCAACAAGTGACAAAATGACTTTTTTAGTTTAATAAAGCTGCGAAAATCAATTGGCTTATAAATAAGCTCCATTCGAGCTTATTTAGGCTTAATGGGCCGGTTTTAGGGCCCAAAAGGTCCAAATGAGTTTTAATGATCCAAACTAGTTTTAATAGGTTCAAACACATTTAATAAGTCTAATTAATTCTAATAAGCTGTCAATAAGCTCAACGAGCTTATCTTGGCTTATTTTGAGCTTATTGGGCCCGAAAGCCCAATAGCTTACTCGACAAACACCCTTAAAGGTTTATGGCTTTGCTAGCTCAATTTTTCCAATTTGTATTTAACCCAAACAACTGTTTTTTAATTCTTGCTTATTTCAAAAAAGCTAATAAGCACTCTTATTGGGATCAGCGTGGGCCTGTTAAGGCCCGATAAGGGTTTTACAGGTGTTCGTTGGGTCCATTTGGGTCCATTAAGTGTAATTAAGTCTATTAAGCTTATTGAATGCAGCCCAAGCTTATTGTGAGCTTATTTGCTTATTTTGTGCTTATTGGGCCCGTGAGCCCAATAATTTAAACCCGAATGTTAAAAAAAGTCCACCAAGCATTACTAGCTTATTTTCTAGGCTTGGCAAGCTTATTAGGGTCTGTTTTGAGTCAGCTTATCTAATAAGCACTTAAGCGTTTGTAAATGAGTTGTTAGGCCCATTAAGGTTCGTATTGGTTTGTTTCAGGTACACTGGCCCATTAGGGTCCATTTAGTCACTTCCTTTGGTTCATTAAGCCCTTTTTAGCTTAATGTAGTTCGCTCGATAAGCGTTTCAAGCTTAAGGTGAGCTAATGGCTCGAGTGACCTCGTTAATGGGCTGTAAGCCATTTGAAAGGTTCGAGGGCCTAATCTTTTTAATAAATGTTTTGGGTCCAATAAGCTTCTTATTAGTTCTAGTGTTTTTGTTAATCCCTTGATTCCTTGTTAAGCACCCTAATCTCATTATAAGCCAAGGCCATAAGCCATGCTTAACCCTTGGTGGGCTACGAGGCCCAACAGTGGACATATACGTCCATTGTGGGTGCATGTGGTTTGTGTTTGTGGTGATTAACCCTAAGCCAAAACGCTTTGAGCTTATTTAACCCACTTGTGGCTTGTGTTTAGTGCATGCATACGTTTTACTAGATAATGTACCCTTTCTCGAGCCAAGCCATCAAGTTTACATAAAAAGTTTACGTATAACTTTCATGAAATTCGTTTGTAAGTCTTAGTGTTCACGTAGTATAGGTTTCTTCATATTTTAACACCACACAAGGTTGCTTGTACCCATAATATATGCGTGAAACATGTATGCTTTATAGTTACTTTGTCTAAGCTCTCGTTTGGCGTAATATTTACATGTTAATGTGACATTATAACTAGTAAACAAAGTGACAAATATAATACGAGTGGTGTAGTGACTTACAAGAGTCCTAGTCTCCTTGATGGTGAGTTTAGACGTAAACCCGACTCGCATACACCCAAACGTGTATAATCTTAAGCTTCAAAGCTTGGTATACCCGATCCTTAGCTCGTGTACACTTCTTAACACCCTTGTATGCTAACTTAAGTGCACTTTGTGTCTTTAGAATGAAATGTGGGTCGTGTATGGGTTCGGTTTGATGTAAGCCGAATAAGATAGGGAGAAAAGAAGAAGTTTATCTTAGTGAGAGAGTTTTGAGAGTTTAGAAATGTATTAAGTGTAGTTGTGAGTGTGTATTTATAGGCAATAAGCTTAGTTACATCTTCTAGTCCACAAACAAAACCAAACCGTGCCCTAACCTTGTGGTTTAGTGGTTTCTAGTTAGTCACACATTGTTTCTTGCTAAACCACCTAAGTACAAGCTTTAATTAGTTAGTTGATGTACAAGATTTACTTAGCTAGTAAAATCTTTAGGTTTTGTGGGTTGGGGCTTGGTTAACCGCGGCATAGGAAGGCAATAACAAAAGAAATGATTATTAACCTTTGGTTAATAATCTAGTGGGAGACACAAGGATACTTCCTTAATTATCCTTGAATTGTACAAGATTGCTTAAGATTTTAGATCATGGTTTGTGTGTTTTCTTAATTTGCCGCGCCTAGGAGGATCAAGGAAACAAAAGGATTATTATCCAATGGTTAACAAGCTAGTAGGAGACCATTAGGACTAGCATTTATGAGGATTAGAATGTACATGTACTTGTGAAGATCATTAGAGGATTTCTTAAGGATTTCCTAGTATGTATATTATATTTACCACGGACCCTATGGGCATTTGACACAAAAATTAAGACGTTAATTTTTGTGGATTTTGTTATTTTTTTTAAGGTTATAAAGTGGGTATATTTTGAGTCTAGGTATGTTTCGTGTGCGTCCAAATGTATTTATCGCGAAACGTAACTCTTTTACGTGACCAATAAAAATAAAATACGCAAAGTACATAATTATCTTCCTAGTAATTATATATTACTTGATGGATGTAAACCTTAATTTATTTGATGATCGTTTACATTAAATGGTTATTTCTAGTCTACGCGATTTAGCTCAAAAGTAAAATTAAAAGTAAACGCGTATCGGACTAAAATAAATAGTGACTAATAATAAATGTCGTACAATGACATGAAAATGAGAAATGTCACATGTTTGTTTCTTGCGAAATACGTGTTTTTGTGAAACAAAACTCTGCTCATATTTTTTCAAGTTATCCGAAATATGTTGTGCGAAATATGTTTGGGAACATGTACGTGATTTATGTAGTGTAACAGGTGTGCGAAATAGGTTGTGTAATATACCGTGCGAAATACGTACTTGAACAAAACAAAACTCTGCCCAAATTACATAAATCGTGCGAAACATTACAATAACAAAAACCGTGTGAAACATTACACTGTCATAATTCGTGCAAAATATTACACTGATTAGCAAAAGATTTTATTTTTCTACGGTTTATCTTACTTTATAAAATCCCACGAAATAACTTGGTACTTTCTCGGTTTTAGTTAAGATTTGTAAAATCATGTGGAATAATAATCTCAATCACCTTAAACAACAACTCTTTAACACAATCCTCCTTTATCACTGTTTGATCAAGTACTTATCTTACTACAATCACTTCAAGATGTCTACCTTAGCTGTATTTATGATTGTTGCCAGTGCTAACAACCGTCTTCCTATGCTTGACAAACCATAATATGAATCTTGGAAAAGTCGAATAGAACTCTACATTCAAGGTAAGGATCATGGACGGATAATACTTAACTAAGTTGAAAACGGTCCTCTTGTCTGGCCTACTGTTGAACAAGAGGATGGCACTGTTAGGCTCAAGACTTATGAAGAATTATCCGACAAAGAAAAGCTTCAATCTGATTGTGATCTCAAGGCTACCAACATTGTTCTTCAAGGTCTTCCACCGGATGTCTACGCTCTCTTCAATCATCACAAAATTGCCAAATACGTATGGGATAGAGTTAAGCTTCTTATGCAAGGCACATCATTGTCAAGGAAAGAACGTAAGTGTAATATGTATGATGAGATTGATAAGTTCTCTCATGTAAAAGGTGAAACACTATATCAGTATTACTTGCAGTTTTCTCACCTTATCAATGACATAAACATCATTTAAATGACAATGCAACCAGTTAAGTTTCTAAATAGCCTTCTACCAGAGTGGGGTAAATTTGTTACTGATGTTAAGTTAGCTAGAGATTTGCATACGTCAAACTATGATCAACTATATGCTTATCTTGAACAACATGAGGTACATGCTAATGAAACTCTCTTAATGCGTGAAAGATTTCCAGATGCACTTGCCTTAGTTGCCAACTATTATTAACAACAATCTCACTTCAACAACTATCATTCTTAGTACACCTCAACAACAATTATTACCTCCTACCACCACAGTCAAACCTTTATGGAGCACCTCATCATCCACATAAATACCCAACTACATATCCAACTAACCTTAGCCACACTCAACCCTCTATAACTCAAAATGCATATCCACCTCTAACAATTCCACAACAACCACAAGCTTAGTTTCCCCAATTAGACTTAGGTCTTGCTGTTTCAACATTCCTTCCTAGTGATGACCCAATTGCTTGTATGAACAAAGCAATAGCATTCTTGTCAGCTGTGTTTACACCACTTTATCCCTCAACCAACAATCAAATCAGATCTTCTTCTAATCTGAGGAATCAAGCCACTGTTCAAGATGGTAGAGTCACCATTCAGCAAGTTTAAGGAAGGCAAGGTCAGAATGTTTTCGGTTCAGGTTCACAAGGGAATGCTTCAGGTTCAAGGGGAAATACATCAGGTCAAGTAAAGGTTATCAAGTGCTATAATTGTCAAGGTGAAGGGCATATGGCTAGACAGTGTACTCATCCAAAGAGGAAAAGGGATGTTGCATGGTTTAAGGAAAAAGTTTTGCTTATTAAAGCATAGGCCGAGGGTAAAGAATTGGATGAGGAGCAGTTAGCATTTCTCGCAGATCCTATAGTTGCAGATGGTCAAATTGCTCAGATAATCACACACAATTCAGCATTCCAGACTGATGATCTAGATGCTTATGATTCCGACTATGATGATATCTCTTCAGCTAAAGTAGTTCTTATGGCCAATCTCTCAAGTTTTGATTCAGATGTTCTTTCTGAGGTACCATATTCTGACACTTCTCAAAATGATATGATGAATTACAATTATAAACATATACGTATCTTCCTAAAATATATAGGATATACATTCCATATTTATCTCTTTGCATCCTTATCTCCAAGTCAGCAGCATTAACCATCAGCAATATTAACTTTTTTCTAGCAGTATTAACTAACACTGGTAGTACTAAGTTTGTACTGGCAGTACTAACTCCATTAGTACTGTTAGTTATACCTTGGCAGTATTAACTCTTGATGAAGATTTATTCCTAACAATCCTCCCCTAAACTTGTGATTTAGCCTCTAATCTCAAGTTTCTTCTAGATTAAATCTTCTTGTCTTCTGATGATGATTCTTTCAAACACTTATCTACTTCTTGTCACTTGTGATTCTGATGAATCGTTAGAGTTCATATGCTTGTGTGCTTTCTTGATCAACCTCCAATCTCCTTACTCAGCATCTTTGATATCATTTCTTGACTTAGAGGATACTTCTTTTCTGTAAGCATATGTATGGCAATTCCATTTTGCATCGGGCTGGATGTTGAATACTCCACAGAAATCCCAACTTAAACTCCAAACTTATCAGATTTACTCATTACTAATTATCCCATATTTCACTCTCCTCATCAGGCTCAAAAAGTGTATGCAAGTCTCCCCACAACATTAAATCATATCCTTTTGGTTTTGAGGAACTATACATTTCTTTGACCAGCCTGTATAACTCCACTACATCTTGTCTATCAAAATCATATAACATCTCACTCAGAATCTTGTAGTTCTTTGAGCTTCCATCTCCTCTGATGATTTTGTAATACATGAAGTTTTCTGACAAAGTGTAAGTCTTCCAATCCACAATTGGATACTTTGTAGATAGAGACTCAACATCTACTGCAACATCTTCTCTTGGAACTATATCTAAATAATTTTTAAGTTCTTCTTTCTCATCATCTTGTTCCACCTTTTGTTTCTTAGCAGTACTTCTTGTTCTTCTTCTAGGAAGATATTTCTTCCTCTTTCCTGTAGTCTTCTTAGAGGTATCTTTCTCAATTTGTTCTTCTTTAATTTCTTGAAACTCAGCAGGCTTCTTCTTTTCCTTTTCAATTTCCAAATCCATAGGCACAAAGTTATGATTGAAATCCCATACCTTTTCAAAAATTGGCCTAATCTCATCATAGCTCATTCCTTCAAAGTCTTTCATCTTGTAATTACTTTGATTCTTCAAGTAGACAATCATGTTCTTCCTTGCTTGAGCTTTTGACTTAGGTTTATTCTTCAAATCCTAATACTTTTGAACAATGCTAAGAGCTGTCTTGCTATCTCTTCATCTCTTGCTATTTGAGCTCTTTCCTCTTTATCAACTTGTTCTTGTAATCTGATAGCTTCTTCTAAACCCAATCTCTCTTGTTCCAATAACTTCTTGGACTTTTTCTCAGGTGTTGGTTCAGTCATGATTGCTTTGCCTTTATCCTTCCTTGCCTCTTTACTCCTTCTTCTATATACAACTCTACCAGCAGTACTACGAGTTTCTCTGGCAGTACTGATATTTATAGGAGTAGTACTAACTGTAATACCAGCAGTACTATCTTTTGGTTGTCTTTCTTCAGCAGTATCATGAACAACATCATCAACAACTTCATCATCTTGATGAAAGTAGGTGTTAGGGTCTTCATCTATCATCCCCTGTTTGGAAGAATCATTTTCTTCATCCTCTGAAAGCACAACCCTTGCTCTCTTCCTTGCTTTCCCAGTCTTGACTTTAGACTCCAACTTCTTAATCCTAAGAATAAGCTTAGTGAATGCATCACTATAAGTTTTCTTTGTCCTCTTCAAATCATCCTCCAAGACTCCAATCCTTTCAGACAATTTTGTAACCAAATTCATCAATTCTATTAGTTTTAGGCTACCCTCATCACTTCCATGTGAGTGAACAGCATGGAGAGGTGATTCATTGGGTGATAGAACATGGTACTCTACATCAGGTAAAGGTTGAGGTTCAAAGGTAGGTTCAGTGGAAGGTGCAGATGATAGTGAATGTGATGATGTGATCCTTGTTGGTGAAGATGATGGTGTAGGTGAAGTAAGCATAGTAGGAAATAACCCAATTTCTACCCATGTATATCCTTTAGTAAGCCTCCTCATGTTGCTAAAAAACTTGTTATTTAGAGAGGGTACAGGATATGTGCTGGAATGTGTCTTAAGCTATTTCTTCTGCATATCTAGGCAAATTTGAATAAACCTAGGATACATTAAAAACTTATAGGGGCTTCTTATGTTTGTGACCATATGTTCAAAAATCAGCCTAGATAAGTTGTATTTCCTATTTGTTGCTAAGTAGATGAGAGCAGTAGCTATGTTACTACTAAATTGCTCCCAAACAGTCTTCTTAGGTCTAAGACAATGAAGTAGAGTATGTATAAGAAACCTCCATTGAGGTGAGAAAACACCCTTCTGAAAAGTTAACTTATCTGAATCTGTTTGATACCCCATGAGTGCAAGCTGCTCAAAAATCTCTGAGTTGGGAATAGAAGTGATACCATCATGATCTTCCAACTTGAGATGTCATCTTAAGGAGGCTTCAGTGATAGTCTTGAATTGGCCATTAATGATAGCAGTGATTGTTACCTCCCTATCAGTGTCAGTAGAAGCTTCAGCAGTTCACCAAAATTGTTTGATGAATGAGATATAGATATCTGGCTTCTTAGTGAGAGCATAGTTGATATGACTTTGACTTAGGAAGTTAATAACTTGATGAAATCCCTCACTCCCTGTAGACTTTTCCAAGAACGCAGCCATATTGTGCTTATCACAAAATTCTAAACTAGCTATGAGTAAAAAGGTGAATAATTATGTGGGATATGATCGTTTAGGAAAGTATGAAGGCTGCAGAAATTTAATTGAGATTATTTAGAGAAAACGTAGATATATGGTTTGACCGACTTAAAGAAATTTGACATTATCATGAGTAAATCAAGCGAATATATAGAAAGATCACGAAAGTCCAATTAGTCAAACCCTATATCGTAGGTATTTGGCAGAAATATCTCAACGGCTCTATTTATTAATGAAAAATTCTGTTAGGGCTCAAGCAGTGCTAACGGTCATCCAGTAGTACCAAATTTGGTCTAGCAGTACTAAAATAAGCCTAGCAGTATTAACTTCTCCACCAAAAGCAGTACAAACTCCAAACTTGTGTATAAATTCAAAATAGCTTCACACAATCTCTCTTTCTGTTTTTAAGCTCACATTTTATCTCTCAATTCTTTTAACTCACTTTGCACTCTGTCTGTTTTTCACACATCTCTCTATCTGTTTTTAAGCTCACCAATTCTCTCTATTCTTTTGGCTCACAAATTCACACAAAGTATAGTTTTTGGCAAACTACCAGCCATTAACGGATTTGAGTAGTCTTTACCAATAGCCGTTTGCTTTGGACTAGCCAATGCTTCATTGTAAAAACATGGTGCATTGATAACCATATAGTTTTGAGTAAACTATCAACTATCAACGGATTTGAGAAGTCTTTACCAGTAGCCGTTTGCTCTGGACTAGTCAATTCTTGATGTCTATAAGACATGGTGAACTGATGACCATTTGTTGTGTGGTGTTAAAACCAACACTTTAAGAACAAACAACATTCCTCCCCTCAAATAATGCATCATTGAGTAACCAATTTCACACTTCATTGTTTATCCTGAAAGAGTTAGCTCAAAACCAAGAAAAACATAATCTAACCATTTTTCTTGTTTAGCAGTATTAAATGTTACTAACAGGATTAACAGTGAGACATAGAAATAACTAGCAGTACTAACTATAAGTAACAGTTTTGTCAAACAGTCTTAAATATAACTAGCAGTACTAATTATAACTAGCAGTATAGGTTGAACTTTAACTCTTTGACAAAGTATACATCATCAAAATCAAGATTATCAGTTTTAATAGTACCTTTGCCAGTAATTCTGCCTCCATAGGCTCCTCTACCAAAAGTAACATAACCTCCATCAAAGTCTTTGAAATCTGAAAGATGGGCTATGTTTCCAGTCATGTGCCTTGAGCATCCACTATCAACAAAGCCTTTATCATTTAGTTGTGAATTGCTCTGCACAAAAAACTTATGAAGTTAGTTTTCTTTGGGGACCCAAGCCATTACTGACTTGGATCTGCCTTGTGCATCAATGTAATTATATTTGTTGAAAACCAGTGATGCACCATTGGGTTTGATGGGTCTCCAAACCCAACATGCTGAGGGCTTAACAACATTAAATCCCCTTGCCCTGACAGTATTAACAGTTGATCTAAATGGCCTACCAGTATTAAACCTTTGATTAAAACACCTTTTTGTTAATGCTGTTCTCTTGTAAAAGGGCCTGTGAACAGTTGATTGTGCTTGATTTTGAAAATATGTCCTTGGTCTAGCACAATGAATTGTTGATTTGGGGTGAGCAGTATAAAAAGGCCTAACAGTATTAAAAGACCTAGCAGTACTAAAAGGTCTACCAGTGTTAACAGACCTAACAATATTAACAGGCCTTGCAGTATTAAAAGATTTTAGGCCAGTCTTCATTAAGACTGCTCTTGGAGCCATATGTTTGTGTGCACTGAGATGAGAGGTTTTTGAATAGTAGTCATTATCCTTTTTGTTATAATTATTTCCACTTACTATTCTTTTCCTCTGTTGGTTAGGACAACTGTATTGAATGTGAGCAAAACTTCCACAGATAAAACATGCTTTGTTATTAAATACAAAGTTACATCCTAACTGATTGGATTTTTGACCATTCCAGTTCCTTTGGTTTCCCCTAGGTCTTTGTGACCTGTACATCTCAGCATACTTTACTGGCTTCCTAACTGGTTTTTCTATTTTAGCAGCAGTAGGAATAACAGTTTTCTTTTCAGGCTTAGTCATAGACTCATCTTGTTCCTCATCATCTGACACCCAATCCTCAATAATTGGAGCATCATTATTCTTCCTAACTTTCTTAGGTTCTACTTCACTAACATTCTTACTAGTGTTAGACCCACAACCTTCAACATGATTAGCAGGATAGAAAAACTTTTCTTTCCAATCTTTGTCAACCTTAAGTGGAGACTCAAAAGAGCTAGTTTCAGTATCAGTCATTTGATGTTGTTTCAAAGAGTCATCAGTATTCTCCTTAGAATTATCTGACTCTTTATCACAACCAGTGGTAGGCTTTAAACTAGAATCCCTAGGACCATACTCATTAACCTCAGGTTCTTTGAATTCTTCAAGACCTGAATAAGATAAGTCTAAAGTTGTTGGTCTATTAAGAATCAAAGGATGAGGTGAGGGGACATCATTATAACCTATTCCTTTCTTGCTTTTGTCAGTTATCTGACTTTCTAACATTTCATTTAAGTCTTTAGCAGATTTATCAAACTTTGCAATCTTAAAATCAACTCCCTCCTTTTCTTGTTTAACCTTTTCAAGCTCAGTCCTAAGTAATCCTAACTCATATTCTTTACAACCTACACTTCTTTTAAGTAGAGCAATTTCCTCAGAGAAAAGAACTTCATGTTCTTTATATTTAACAATTTGAACTTCTAAAGTTGCTAAACCTCTTTTTTATGTAGCTTCTTTAAAATCAGTATCACTTATTTTAGCAAGCAAATCATCATACTGTTTCTTTAGAGCTTCATAGTTTTTTAGACAATTTTTTGAATAAGATTTATCATTTTTTACCTCAGAATCTAAGAATGCCATGAGAGCCATGTTTGCCTGAATCTCTTCCTCTGCCATGTCACTCCAATCAAAGCCAGCACCATCTATAGCACACATTGCCTTTTCAGAAGCATCTTCAATCTTTACAGTCTTTGTTGAGCTACGTTGATTCCAATTTATGTTGTCTTTACTCCTAGGTGCTCTGCATTCCTTGGCAAAATGTCCCATTTTATGGCAGTTGAAACATTCTATCTTTGATTTATCATATCCAGCAGTATTGCTTCCATCAATGATGATTTTCCTTCCAGTTGTCTGATAAAACTTTCTTGCCCTCATGTTTAGTAGTGCCATGTTCCACTTTAAATACATTTCTTCTAAATCATCATCATGAAGTTGCTCAAGGTCTTCATGAACTAGTTGAGACCCTTTTGGTTGAGTGGATAGAAAGTCATATACTGTGGCATCACTAAAGCTAGCAGTACAAATTTCAGTACTTGCAGTATTAACCTTTGTGGTAGCAGTACTAACTTTAGGGTTAACATTATTAATATTATTAGTATTGCTTGCACCTGAAGTAGTTACAAATGCTAAGTTTTTATCATCATTGCTTGCACTAGCAGATTTCTTAACCTTCTGTTCAACAATTTTAAAATTGTTGTACAGATCATCCAAACCCATAGTATCAAAATCAGGTTTGTTCATCTAGACTACAACATGTGTATCCCATTCAGAAGGTAAGCTCCTTAAAAATTTTACATTTAGATCTTCTAGAGGAGTAACCACACCCAGAATTGCCAATCTACTAACAAGCTTTTGAAGCCTGTTAAAGATAGAATCAAGTGATTTTGAGCTTGAAGCACTAAAGTTTTCATACTGTTGTTTCAACAGAGCCTTCTGTGTCTTCTTTGTTGCTTCATTTCCTCCAAATCGAGCTTTAATTGCAGCAAACATTGATTGAGCATCAACATATTGGTCGAATGTAAATTGATGTTCAATGGGCAGTGTCATGAGCAGTAGACTTCTTGCCTTTGCATCATTCTTTTTACTTGTCTTTTCTTTAATAGTAGCATGCACAGTCATCTTTGTTGTTGTTGATGTACCACTTTCTGGTGGTGTTGTTACAAGAATAGGTACCCATGAATTCTCATTCTCTATGACCTCCCATAGAGCATAATCCTGGATCTGAAAATACTGTTTAATCCTAATCTCCCACATCTCATACTCCTCGCGTTTGAGCATGGGAATCTTAGCCAAAGCATTGTTCTGTGTATTCTCCAACTCCATTACTTCTAGATCAAAGTTTCTCAAAGCACAGGCTCTGATACCACTTGTTGATCCCAAGCCTTGATCGATTCTTTACCTTGTAAAGTGTATGTTACCTTGGATGAATCTAAAATAACAATGGTAGAGACTTTGTTTGTATATCAAAGTGTATATGGAATCTACACTTCAATACTCTAGAAGTATTAATCAATGAAACAGTACTAAACAATGAATAATGAATAAAACACAAAATGCTTCAATATTATTAGATCAATAATACGAGTACTCTTGCTTAGTACTGGGGTTACAACCTTGAAGCTATATGTTCTTTCTCTAAGATGTATATTTGTCTCTTAAGTATATATAAAACCTTAACCTAGAATCTCTGTTTATACACCACAAGGAGTCCTTTACAAGATAACTACCCACAAGGAGTCATTTACAACAAAGATTATGTCTACGAACTTTAGTGAGTATTAATTACAATTATAATCATATACCTTATCTTTCCTAAAATATATAAGATATATTATTACATACTTATCTCTTGCTCCTTATCTCCAAGTCAGCCAGTTATTAATTTTCTTATCAGCAGTATTAACTACTACTAGCTAGTACTAATGTTTGTTAAAACTTGGGGGCTAGTATAACTCCATTAATAGATCTGCGGCATGCTCAACATACTAGATGCTCATAGTTGTAGGGCTAGTGATACGGACCAAGTAATATATCCTACCAACAATCAGAATGGCAATGCAATTACTTGTAATCATCGATATGCAAATATAACTAACAATGAATAAACACAAGTAGATAACTAGGCAAACACGTTGTCTCTCAATATTGTTCACAATCAAATTCATTTCATTATTTAATGATTTTAACATCCAACTCTATCAAATTTTTCTTTTTCTTCACCTTAGGCTTTTAGAACAATTTTTGTAGTTGAAGCCGTTCTTCAAGTTGAACGATCATCCTGACTCTTACCTTAGCTATAAACTTTCTTATCACATATGTATTCGCGATAATCGATCACATTATATTCGTTACATTTTAAAGAAATCAACGATTTATCCGCAACATTAGATTTTCTCGAATCTGATTATTCCAAGCCCATTAAAACTTTCCTCATAAGATAACTGAACTTGGGTTACTTTTGAATATTCACATCCCTAAAACCAATTAAGTTACACTATAAAAGTACTTAATTATTGCTTTAAACCAAAGCAAATCAACTAATAATAAAAAAACAACCAAAACTTATGAATGTGAGATACAAACTTTTGCCCCACTCGCATGTACCCCCCTGCTCTACGTTATCAACACTTACCTACTTAGAAAAAAAAGTCAACTTCTACGCGTTCATTGAATACATAATATAAATTTTAAGATTTAGTTGGAGTACTCTATCAATCACTTAGTTTATCTACTATTCATTGGAGTACTCTACAAATTACTATTCATTGGAGTACTTAATCAATTAATATTCGTTGGAGTACTCTCTCTCTCTCTCTCTCTCTCTCTCTCTCTCTCTCTCTCTATCTCTCTCTCTCTCTCTCTCTCTCTCTCACCCTTTCTCCCTCTCCCTCTGTGTGTGTGTGTGTGAGTGTGTGCGTGTGTATGCGTGTGTATCGACCAATTTAGTAGGATCATTAAATACTCTCACCTTAATCAGCTTGCATGTATGTGTAGGTTAAGAGTAAAATTAAATTACATGGACCAGTTGCGTGATGCATGGCTATCAATAGATCTGCGGCATGCTCATCGTACCAGATGCTCATTGTTGTAGGGCTAGTGATACGAACCAAGTAATATATCCTACCAACAATCATAATGGCAATGCAATTACTTGTAATAATTGATATGCAACTATAACTAACAATGAATAAACACATTGTCTCTCAATATTGTTCACTATCAAATTTTACTTTTTCTTAACCTTAGGATTTTAGAACAATTTTCGTAGTTGAACTCGTTCTTCAAGTTGAACGAGCATCCTGACTCTTACCTTAGCTATAAACTTTCTCATCACATATGTATTCGCAATAATCGATCACATTATATTCGTTACATTTTACCAGAATCAACGATTCATCCTTGGGTTACTTTTGAATATTCACATCCCCGAAACAAATTAAGTTACACTATAGAAGTACTTAATTATTGCTTTAAAACAAAGCAAGTCAACTAATAATAAAAAAACCAAAACTTATAAATGTGAGATACAAACCTTGAATATGTCCAGTTAAGTTATCCACCTTACCTACTCAGAACAAAATCAATTGTACGTGTTCTTGAATACTTAATATATATTTTACTATTCGTTGGAGTACTTTATCAGTCACTTAGTTGATTTACTATTCGTTGGAGTACTCTATTAATTACTATTCATTATAGTACTCTATCAATTACTATTTGTTGGAGAACTATCTCTTTCTCTCTCTTTCTCTCTCTCTCTCTCTCTCTCTCTCTCTCTCTCTCTCTCTCACTCTCTCTCTCTCTCTCTCTCTCTCTCTCTCTCTCTCTCTCTCTCATTCTCTCTCTCTCTATCTCTCTCTCTCTCTCTCCCTCCCACCCTCTCTGTGTGTGTGAGTGTGTGCGTGTGTATATCTGTGCATCGACCAATTTAGTAGGATCAATAAATACTATGACCTTAATCAGCTTGCATGTATGTGTAGATTAAGAGTAAAATTGAATTACACGGACCACTTACGTGATGCATGGCTATCAATAGATCTGTGACATGATCATCGTACCAGATGCTCATAGTTGTAGGGCTAGTGATACGGAACAACTAATATATCCTACCAACAATCATAATGGCAATGCAATTACTTGTAATCATTGATATGCAACTATAACTAACAATGAATAAACACAAGTAGATAACTAGGGAAACACATTATCTCTCAATATTGTTCACAATCAAATTCATTTCTTAATTTTATGTTCTTAACATCCAACTCTATCAAAATTTTCTTTTTCTTCACCTTAGGATTTTAGAACAATTTTCGTAGTTGAACCCGTTCTTCAAGTTGAACGATCATCCTGACTCTTGCCTTAGCTATAAATGTTCTCATCACATATGTATTCGCGATAATCAACATCTTATCGAAATCAACGACTCATCCTCAACATGAAATTTTCTCGAATCTTAATATACCAAGCCCCTTAAAACTTTCTACATAAGATAACTAAACTTGGGTTACTTTTGAATATTCACATCCCCAAAACCAATTAAGTTACACTATAGAAGTACTTAATTATCGCTTTAAAACAAAGCAAGTCAACTTATAAAAAAACAACCAAAACTTATAAATGTGAGATACAAACTTTGAATATGTCCAATTAAGTTATCCACCTTACCTACTCAGAACGAAATCAACTGTACGCATTCTTAAATACTTATATAAATTTTACTATTCATTGGAGTACTCTATCAATCACTTAGTTGATTTACAATTTGTTAGAGTACTCTATCAATTACTATTCATTAGAGTACTCTATCAATTACTATTCGATGGAGTACTCTCTCTCTCCCTCTCTCTTTCTCTCTCCCTCTCTCCCTCTCTCCTTCTCCCTCTCCCTCTGTGTGTGTGTTTGAGTGTGTGCATGTGTATGTGTCTGCATCGACCAATTTAGTAGGATCATTAAATACTCTGACCTTAATCAGCTTGCATGTATGTGTAGGTTAAGAGAAATTTTGAATTACACGGACCACTTGCGTGATGCATGGCTATCAATAGATCTGTGGCATGCTCATCGTACCAGATGCTCATAGTTGTAGGGCTAGTGATACGGACCAAGTAATATATCTTACCTACAATCATAATGGCAATGCAATTACTTGTAATCATCGATATGCAACTATAACTAACAATGAATAAACACAAGTAGATAACTAGGCAAACACATTGTCTCTCAATATTTTTCCCAATCAAATTCATTTCATTATTTTATGTTTTTAACATCCAACTCTATCAAAATTTTCTTTTTCTTCATCGTAGGATATTCGAACAATTTTCGTAGTTGAACCCCTTCTTCAAGTTGAAGGATCATCTTGACTCTTACCATAGCTATAAACTTTCTCATCACATATGTATTCGCGATAATCGATCACATTATATTCGTTATATTTTATCGGAATCAACGATTCATCCTTAACATGAGATTTTCTCGAATCTTAATATACCAAGCCCCTTAAAACCTTCCCATAAGATAACTGAACTTGGGTTACTTTTGAATATTCACATCCCTGAAACCAATTAAGTTACACTATAGAAGTACTTAATTATCACTTTAAAACAAAGCAAGTCAACTAATAACAAAAAAACAACCAAAACTTATAAATGTGAGATACGAACTTTAAATATGTCCAGTTAAGTTATCCACCTTACCTACTTAGAACCAAATCAACTGTATGCGTTCTTGAATACTTAATATAAATTTCACTATTCATTGAAGTACTCTATCAATCACTTTGTTGATTTACTATTCATTGGAGTACTTTATTAATTACTATTCACTAGAGTACTCTATCCATTAATTTTTGTTGGAGTACTCTCTCTCTCTCTCTCTCTCTCTGTATGTGTGTGTGTGTGTGTGTATGTGCGCGCGCCCGCGCATCGACCAATTTAGTAGGATCATTAAACACTCTGACCTTAATCAACTTGCATGTATGTGTAGGTTAAGTGGAAAATTGAATTACACGGACCACTTGTGTGACGCATTGTTATCAAAAGATCTACGGCATGCTCATCGTACTAGATGCTTAAAGTTGTAGGCTAGTGATATGGACCAAGTAATATATCCTACCAACAATGATAATAGCAATGCAATTACTTGTAATCATTGATATGCAACTATAACTAACAATGAATAAACACAAGTAGATAACTAGGCAAACACGTTGTCTCTCATTATTGTTTACAATCAAATTCGGTTCATTTATGTCACTTTATGTTTTTAACATCCAACTCTATCAAGTTTTTCTTTTTCTTCACCTTAGGATTTTAGAACAATTTTCATAGGTTCTTCAAGTTAAATGATCGATCCTAACTCTTACCTTAGCTATGCTACACCGATTAGATATATGCCTAAAGGGATTGTAAAACTTTCTCATCACATATGTATTCGCGATAATCGATCACATTATATTTGTTACATTTTATTGTGTTACTTTTGTATATTCACACCCCCTAAACCAATTAAGTTACACTATAGAAGTACTTAATTATCGCTTTAAAACAAAGCAAGTCAACTAATAATAAAAAAACAACTAAAACTTATAAATGTGAGATACAAACTTTGAATATGTCCAGTTAAGTTATCCACCTTACCTACTCAGAACAAAATCAATTGTACGCGTTCTTGAATAATTAATATAAACTTTACTATTTGTTATAGTACTCTATCAATCACTTAGTTGATTTACTATTCGTTGGAGCACTCTATCAATTTCTATTCATTAGAGTACTCTATCAATTACTATTCGTTAGAGTACTTTCTCAGCCAATCCCTTTCTTTCTCTCTTATTTCTCCTTTCTCTATGGCTCTACGTCCTTCTCTCATCATCCCGTCCACTCACTACCCTTACAGTTCAATCTCTTCTGTCTCTCATTCTCTCTTCAGAGTCACCCCTCCTACCTCATCATTAAATCAACGTCACATCTCTCATCTCATCGTCAGCTCTCCATCCCACTCTCTCACTCTCTCTCCACTCTCCCCATCCTCTCATCCAATCCTCCTCCTCTCTCCGCATTCTCACCACTCCCGTTCACCTCCTCAACTCTCCCGCTCTCCACGTCTCTGCTATCGAACCTCCCCAATATACTTTAACATCGTCATCACATCCCTCACCTCTTGCTCTCCTCAGTCACCCCCTTCGCCTCTTAGCACTCTCGGCTACATATCATACTCAATCTCAGTCATAATCGATGAAATCTCAACCAACATTCAAACTCTCAACTCCTCACAATCTCTCTCTCAGACTCCAGTCGCCTCCTCTCACCTCTTCTCGTCACTCAAAGCCACTACATCTCATCGCAGTCCACAATCTCAAGCCTCACCTCACCACTCCATCTCTACAACCCTACAACCAGCTCCACGTCACTCTATCACTTCCGATCAGTCATCTATCTCTCTCTCCCGTCTGCCGGCAAATATAATGGCAAACCACTGGCATGTAATCTGCTAAACCGCCGCCTGAATTGTATCAAACCGCTGCCTCATTATTTAGCAAACCGCCGTCAGTTTTGACCTTTTTAAACCGCTGCCATTTTTAACATTCTCAAACCGCAGCGAGACTTTAAGCAACCCGCCGTGTATTAAAATATTCAAACCGCTGTCTAATCTAGTCCAAACCGCCACCACTAGGCAAACCACCGGCTAAAATTAAATAAGCAAACCGCTGTTTAATATGGCAATCCGCCGGCTGTATAATTGATTATTTTAATCAAACCGCTTTTGACCTGGTCAAACCACCGTGTAACTTTTCCTTAAAACACGGATCTTGTCCCCTCTTTTTGTCAAACCGCCTCCAAGAAAAAGATTTAATAATCAAACCTCCACTTAGAACATCAAGCTCGAAATAAGCATAATCAGCCCAAATAAACCATTTAACCACTCAAATAAGTTATAAGTGCTTATAACTAAGTTGGTAGAAGATGATTGAACATTTACTAACACGAATTTTCTTGTGGATCATCAAAATCGAACCAAACCGCCATCAAGAACACGAAAAAAAAGCCATACCTTTTTAGCTTTAAAATTGATCTAGTAGCTTATGTATCTAATGGAATGGTAACAATATCACATGTTTGATATGTAGAACAAGCAAAGAACAAGATTAACACTCCAATAAGCCAAAACCCATTTGTGCCGTGGCCTTTTTGGCTTAAAATAAGTCACGAATTTTAAGCTAATTTAACCACGAAATCAGTAGATAAACAACACAAATCCCCCTATGCTCTGATGCTAATTGTTAACATAAGATTCACCCTTATAACACAAGATTCGGAGGTATGGTAAAATGGAAAAGATGTTGAGCCATATTATTAGAGAGAAAGGATAAGAAAAATGGAAGTTGTATGTGTGCTAGAGAGAAAAGAGAAAAGATATGAGAAGTTGTGTGTGTGGTTGAGAGAAAAGAAGGAAGACACACACACTCACACTTTACAAATGTGAACTTCTACCCCTCCATGGAAGTATGGAGGGGGTATTTATAGTCCCGGGCTTGACTAGCTAAACTAACCCGACACGACTATAAATGATAAATGTAATTCCGGATTAGTCACCATATTTTAGGGCTAACAATCTTCCCCCAATATGTGGACATGCGGAATTACTTACAATGTTCCTATCAGGTACAAATACAACACAAATAAGGTCTTCCAAAGCGCGTCCAGAGCTAAAGATGTCTTCTGAGTACTCCTTGTCTTGAAACTTGTACTCCAGCTTGGATCTTCTGTGTCTTTACTTATACAGGAACCATTATAGTATGCATGAGTTGGATTAACTTCCCCCCAACTCATGCAACATGTCTTGAAAAGCTTTCTTCATAGACTCCTTTTTGGCAAAGTTTCTGAATCAGCTTCCCCCCAAACCAACATCCCTATCTTGAGCAGATTCTGAAACATTGATGTAGCTTGAACAATCTTCTACTTGTCATCAAAGTGCACAACGGAATTTTGTAGAAGTCAAACCATACCAACGAGCACTGCTTCTTGTCATTATGGCTTAGTGAATATTCGTTCGGGGGTGCATGCGAGAAATCAGCAACTGTTCTTCTCACGTTTGCAGAATACTTCACAAACCTTTCTAAGTGAAGTAGTGTACACTACTTCCCCCTGGAAGTTGACATGGTAACATCAAAGTCAATTAAGTCCTGGATGTACACATTGTTTGTGTGGTGTGTTGTTATGGTTGATATATGTCTTGTAAGTCTCGATTCTTGATCGTGGTGTTTGTTTGTTATGGAATTGGTGTTTTATATAAGTCCTTGTGATGGTTTAGGTTAATGGTTTGTTTAGGTTTAGCTTTATCGTTTAAAGTTCATCGTAATGAGGTTTGTTAATGTGAAAAATAAGCAAACCTCCACCAAAAGTGAGCCAAACCGCCACCCAAAGGTAAGCAAACCGCCGCCCTTTTGTGACCAAACCGCCACCAAAAACAAAGCAAACCGCTGCCTTGTTTGTGACCAAACCGCCACCATTGTTACACCAAACCGCCACCATAAATTGATCAACCCGCCGGCAAATATAATGGCAAACCACTGGCATGTAATCTGCTAAACCGCCGCCTGAATTTTATCAAACCGCCGCCTCATTATTTAGCAAACCGCCGTCAGTTTTGAACTTTTCAAACCGCTGCCATTTTTAACATTCTCAAACCGCCGCCTTGTTTTTATCAAACCGCCGCGAGACTTTAAGCAACCCGCCGTGTATTAAAATATTCAAACCGCGTTTGATGATGATAGCAAGCATGTCTTTTTTGCCAGAAACCCTCCCTTTAAGCTGGTTTCAAAACATCTCTATTACAATTCCTTCAGACATGATACTTTAACTGATCCCTCAGGTAGGGCTTTCGCTAAAATGTAGATATTGGTATTCAGTTGCTGACAAATATATAATTCAATTATATCCATTTAAAACTAGTTACCTTTTATGAAATGATTCCGAGTTTAGATGTGCTTTGTTGTGAATGTTGCACGGAGGTTGCATGAGATTGCTTGGATGACTGAGAGTCTTATTACTACGGTATTTTGTTTGTGTTGAAAGCACATTATCTTAAGCTGTGACCTCATCACATTACATTGAGCTATAACTTGCAGAGAACGCACGTACTTTGCCATTTGCTGAAGAATTGCAGTGCAGTTTTGTTTTTTGACACCCAACTACTTGATTTTCACCAAGGAAAACTGTTCCCTCCAGAAAGTTGCTTTTGCGAGTATTAATGCATTCCGGCATGTTCGGTCTGATATTGTGTTAGTTCAAAGCCAAAATCCTTTGGATACCTGGCAGTCCCATGTTAGTGGTACCCTTTACGGTTTCTTAAGATTCTTTTAACCTCCTTGAGGTGCTTTTGTGTTGGTCATGTTGATAACGTGCATCAATAGCATACTACTTGACTATCGTCATGGTCTACTAGATAGTCAAGTACATGAGTGACCAGATTTTCTACGGGTAAATTCAGATAGGTCTACGGGTTTCACTAAAATCCTACATATTAGTTGGGGTTTTTATAGCCAATGGTGTTACCAATAGAGTGACAATTGTCCATATTTTGCTTTTCTCAGATTTTAAAGCCGTACTTGGCCTGATTGTTAAAAATACTTTGGGGGACTGGTTGGATCTGTAGTACTAAAAAGAACCTTCCATCTCCCCCCTTTAAGGAAATTTCAAATATACTGTGCATTATCTTTTAAATTCTTTTGAATCATTTAGGGGGTTTTGTTAGTCCTAAAAAAATTATGATCAACCTAAATATGCACAAGTAGGAATATCATCAAGTATTTTATCTTGTATAAAGTTGGGTCAATTGTTACTTTAGTTAAGCCATTTGGACATACAGGAAGTTGATTGTTTCCCCCCACCAAAAATTAAAATTTTTTTCATACCAGGTCTTGGAGGAATGCTTTAGTCCATACTAAGCTTTCATACAGAAAGCGTCCTTACTTTTTCTGGATGTTCTGGTAAACGAAACACTTCGGTGAGCAACTTAAACTCCCTATTTTCAGTGACCCATTAAGAAAATGCCATTTTTCTAGTCCATCTGATAGATTGTAGACAAAGACTTAGGCTACCGTGGGGCAAAACGAAAATCCGAAATTGCCTCCAAGCGTGCAAACTGGTTTGCTAATGATTCTATCGAATATAATCAACCATCATTCTGAGCATAAAATTTGGCTACAAGTCGTGCTTTTGTTGCGAATTACAGTCTGATCTTCATCCTTTTTGTTCTTCCTTAACCACATTTAGCTTTATAATCTTCTTGACAAATTGGCTTTGTACGACATAGTTCCATACTTTTTGTATGTCGAATGTGTAGTTCTTCCATGCATTGGCTTCGATTCCATGATGAATCAGCTCATTGCGTACTTATTGTTCTAGGTTGGACTATAATCATGTGAGCGCGAAACATACACATATTATGGTATGTGGTATATATGTACGTCTTGTTTGATACTAGGCATGGTTGGATTTCCTGAACTTGCTGCTTATGGTGATCTTCTGGGTCCATCGGTAATCATGTCTTTTGTGGTTGAAATGAATGCACATCGGTATTATAAATGTTGGGGAGGAAGACTCACTAGTTTCTTGTACACGTGTACAAAAAGGATTGATAAATTTCAATCTTCTTGAATCGATGCATTCCGTGCTTGATCATTGTTGTTTTCCTCAGCCTTGACGTGTGTTCGGAGTGTAAATTTTACTTCAATTAAAGGAATGAAGAGATATTCCAACTTTGATGTGATGAATCATGTCTTTTTCTGCCTGTAGGTTCAATCATTTTATCTTAGGGGAACGGGTCCAGAGTTGTAATAATTCTGACGCCTTTTGGTCCTTGAGGAACGAGGCCCGGAAGTGAACTTTTTCAACAGACATATCATTGTCGTTG
The DNA here is from genome assembly GCA_026074375.1 of Tanacetum coccineum. Classification (NCBI taxonomy): domain Eukaryota; kingdom Viridiplantae; phylum Streptophyta; class Magnoliopsida; order Asterales; family Asteraceae; genus Tanacetum; species Tanacetum coccineum. The sequence goes on from BQNB010008433.1 coordinate 58,145, forward strand.
TGGTTGCGGAGGTCTGATACTGTTGGTGGTCAGACATCATGAACAACATTATAGCAAAATCAAACCAATAAGATATTTCTCTTCTAATTAAAGCTATAGCGGGACTCAATACTATGTGATTTGAAGAGAAATAAAACACGATATAAACAACCATATTTCGTGAGTCATCCAAATTCGAGCCAAACACCCACTTAGTACACTTAAAAAGTCAAACTTTTTAAGTTAAAATTCGATATAGATGCTTATGAATTCACTTTGATTGGTAAATTATCTAACCTGTTTAACTTGTATATCAAGGAAAGTACATGATTAACAATCAAATAAGCCAAAATTTTTTTTTGATCGTGGGCTTTTCCACAAAATAAGCCTCAAACTTTTGTGATTATGAACAACGAAATCAGTAGATTAACAACACGGCTTTCCCCCTGTGCTCTGCGTGACATGTGCTTTATAACATAAGATTCACACTTATAACTCAATCCGCATTCCGGAGGTATGGTATTATGATAGATATATTGAGCCATATTTTTAAGAATGAAAGGAATAATAGATATGAGAAGTTGTGTGTGTGGGTTGGGAAAATGAGAGGAAAAGAAGGAAGTCACACACACTCACACTTTAAACAATTTGAACTTCTACCTCACATGGAGTATAGGAGGGGGTATTTATTGTCCCGGGCTTGACATTAGCTAAACTATACACGACACGACTATAAATGATTAAAGGTAATTCGGTTTAGTCTCCATTTTTAGGGATAACATTCTTCCCCCAATATTGGGGACTACGGAATTTACTTTCATTGTTCCATTATAGGTACAAATACAAACACAAATAAAGTCTTCCAAAGCCACTTCTCTAAGCTGAAGATTGTCTTCTGAGTTTCTCCCTGAATTGTTTACATTAGATTCACCCTTTTATAAACACAACACGTTCCAGAGGTTTGGTAATTGGAAAAAGATATTGATCCATACGTTTATTAGAGTGAAAAGATAAGAAATGAGTTGTTGTAAGTGTGCTAGAGAGGAAACACACACAATACACCATTACAAAATGTGAACTTTCTTCCCCTCAATGGAAGTATGAAGGGGGTATTTATAGTCACCGTAATTGTACTAGCTAAACTAACCCGACCGCTATAAATGTTAAATGTTTATTCCGGATTTAGTATGTCACATTTTTTAGGGCATACACATTCTTACCCCAATTGTGGACATACGGAATTACTTACATTGTTTCTTAAACAAGTCCTAATACTAATCACAAAGATTGTCTTCCTAAGCACGCTTCATGAGTAATGATGTAGGCTGTCGTTCGCATTGGCGTGATAAGTGTAACTCTTGCTGTGATCGTACCGTGGCGTCTGTTACTTGTTCTTTGTTTCCTAGTTTAGTATGCAAGAGTTGGATTATTGAGTTGAGCAATGTTATTAGAGAGAAAGGTGATTTTTTTCGGAAAAAATTTCGCAAAAATCTAAAAAATGCAGCGTGCTGCTGCTGTTTTTTTTTTGTGCAGGCTCATATAGGGACGACATAGGTCGTCCCACAATACATTTATTAAAAAAATGTAAAACTACATTTTTTTTATAAAATTAGTTTAGGGACGACATTGTCGTCCCTATGTGGTATTTAAATTAAATAAGTTTCCACTTTAAAAATAAAACCTTTTTTACATAAAATATCTATAGGGACGATAGAGTCGTCCTTAAGAAATATTTATTTTAGTTTCCATGTCTTTTAAAAAACAATTATAAGAGAAAAATAAATTAAATTAGGAAAAGTTTGGGGAAGATAATGTCGTCTCTAAATTGGCCAGACCCACCTGGTCAAGAGTTTCGTTCTGAGTTTATACGGGCCCCAAAAGTCGTCCTTAAGTGCGTTGACTTATCGTCCTTAAGAAACTTAGGGACGATATTTCCAGACCTTCAGGGACGACACACGTCGTCTGAAAGTTAAAATTCTTGTAGTGAATTACGACTAGGATTTTTCTTCGAGATTCAGTATTTATATCTTATTAATACGTATCCACAATTTGTTAAAATTTTCTTTTCAGTGATGGTAATGCATTCAAATCTTCAAGTAAGAAACGCGGAATTACTTTATTTCAATAACATATCATGTTGCTTTTCATTGTATTGATATTATGAATTATAAGTATTAGTAAATGTAATTGTGATGATTTTCACGTATAATATGCAAAACTAGTAAGTTGTTATGGTATTCCAAATACTGAATAAATTCATTAGAGAGAAGAAGATGAATAAGCCTACAAAATGTCAAAAAATCAAATTATGATACAGAATGAAATTTGAAAGTTCGTAAAGTATTATGATATTTTTCAAAGTTGATGTCTTGTATTAAACATATAAAAAAAACGTCACTATCCCATGAATTTAAGCTGATAAAAAAATATGTCACTATCCCATGAATTTAACCGAACCAAAAAACATCGAACCAAAATTATAATGAACCGAATTTGTTAATCGAACCGAACCGAACCGAATTTGATATTCAGTTTTCGTTTTAAATACGATTTTGTTAATTTAAACCAAAAACAATATATTTTTTATAAATTTGTGTATATAAAGAACATTAAAATTTTATCCTAATACAAATAAATACTTTTTAATCTTAAAATATTTTTTTTCTAAAAATTTATACAATAAGTGAATAAATAATTAAAAATATGTAATTCGGTCTTTTGGTTCATTTTAATCCATTTTGAATTCGGTTCGGTTCAATTTGATTTTCAATTTTGTGAAAAAAAAAATAACCGAACTAACCAAACTAAACAACCCGATAACCAAACCGATGACACCCTTGGGCTAAGCCCATTATAGTTTGTTAATAACGGAATGGTTTACCTAGTTAATAGTTTTCTTTTAGGGAGTGAAGTCGTTGTTTGCTAAACAATAGGGGGCAAAGAAAAACTTAGTTACAGCATGCCTACCTATAAATAAAACCTAATAGGAGAAAACACCCCAAAAGTCGAAAACGTAGTAATGGATGAAGAACGAGAAGCCATTACAACAGGTTTGCAAAATCTCTGGCCTCAAGTTCCTAATTATCTTGTGTTTAAACATGATGAAGATGACACAGATGTATCACTCGTCGAATTCTTTTCGTCTGTTGACAAAACCCTAACTCAACGTGGCAACTTGAACCTCGTCAAATTAATACTTGATACCGATTACGATAGTATGTTTAAATCACAAGTCAACAACTTGATTCGTTATGCTATTAGCTGTAATGTCCAACAGTTTTGGTTGTTGTTAGCGCATACGGATGAGGATGAGGATGAGGAATCGGAATTTGAGATAAATTCTGAGTCGTTTTTCGTTAATTCGTGTTTTACTCATCTATACGTGGAAGACTGCATGTTTAATCCAAGTGGTACCGTTAGTTGGATAAATCTTAGGAGTTTGTGTATTACATACGGGAAATTCGATGAAGTTTTGATTCAAAATATATTATCCGGGAGTCCTTTATTGGAAACTTTAGTCATAGCTTGTTGCTACGGTTTTAGACGGATTGATATTACTTCAAATAGTGTAAAAAACTTGGCGTTCTCTGGATTCTTGCATATGGATGATGAACTTGAAGACGTTGGGAATATTATCACAATCAATGCTCCTCATATTTTGTCACTAAAAATTAACGAAGATTTAGGTTGTAAGCTTATGTTGCTAAATGTGTCTTCGTTAGTTAGAGCTTACTTAGATTATACAATGGATGTACCAAATAAAGAACGAGAAGAAGAAGATATGCTTGCAAGATTTATACTATGCCTTCTCCATGTCAAAGAGCTTAAAATTGGGAAGGATTGTCTAAAGGTAAAACTTTGCCTATCTTTTTCTTTCTTTTTTTCGCCAATTTGTGTCTTTGTATGAACTATTGATCACTAGGTTTTATCAATTGTTGTTTAATAAACATATGCAAGTATAATTGCTTGAAATCAATGGCCTAATTTATGGTGTTCTTAGAACTCATTGAGGTTTATTAAGAGGTTCAATTCAACTGCAAGCGCGTTATTCATTATAAAATTGTTACTATGATTGCACCGTTCTCATTTTTATTTGTTCTCTTCTCGTGGCTTTTTTTGGTAACAGGCGCTCTCTCGTTTGAAAGCTACAGGTTTCACTGTTCCATCAAACATGAAGTATCCTGATAGTGATTCTACTAAAAGTGAAGATTGGTACTACAGATCGCTTGATTACGCTCGTTGTGGAAATTATGACAATTAATTGGCGCCACTTTGAGTTCATATTTTAGCTATTTGTTACTCATTCCAAAGCATAATAGTTTAATTTGCAGTCACAAGTGATTTTGGTTGAGCAGATTCTGATTTATGATGCTTGGTATAATCGTTAAAAACTAATTGTTGGCAATACGTTAATACTTATGGCTCATATGCTTATTTACTATCGATGAAATTTCTAGGTTTTTGGATCTCTTGAATAAGGTGTATGATGTTTTATCTTATATTCTTACAAGTTTTGTCCAGTGGCGACTGATAAGCAAAGTACTCATGTTCAGGGCTCGCGTCTTCTACAGTATGACTTTATGAGTATGATTTATCATAAGGCATATGCTATTTTAACCTTGTTAAGGGTGTATTATAATTACAGGATACAAAGTTAAGTCGCTTATAATTCTGTCTGACAATGGTATTAAGTAGAAATAAGAATCATCATATATGCAAAGTTGGTAATGTATATTCAAGTTTTAGTTTAAGAACAGATTCATTTATCTACGGTTGTTACTATCAAGTTCAATGTAACCAAAACATCTTTAGATTAGTGTCTCTAACGTCAACATAGTACTTTGCAAAGTCGTATGACAATGAATGTATACTGCAGATGCAACACTAGTATTTTTCAAAATATAGCAACAGCAATTCGGTATAAAGTTCACCTATAAGTGTTTAACCAATACTTACAAGATGAAAATCCAAATTCAGTGACCAAAAAGAACCCAAATCACTCGAGATTTATTTCTTATGCTTTTAGATTTTTATAGCTCAAGACTAAATATTTGAGTCTAAACTAATGAGCGATCTAATAGTTTTATTTCTTATGCTTTTAGATTTTTATAGCTCAAGACTAAATATTTGAGTCTAAACTAATGAGCGATCTAATAGTAAGAGGCAATCTTTCAGTTGAAGCAAACTGCAAAAGTTTGTGAATATAGCCAAGAAGAGGGAATAATTGAAGTGATTGGTCTTGAGGAGATTCCTTACTAAAAGAAAAGCATTTTAACAGACATGTGATATAGTGGGCGGGCAGGTTGCGTAATTGACTCAAATGAGCAAGGGTCAAAACACATCGTTTTAATGTGGGAGTCAAAACATATTTGGTTGGGTTAATAGAGTTATGATTACAAATGCTACCTTAACCATATGATGTAAAACAAAATGCTTTGAAGGGTTATATACATCTAGATACATCTAAAGCGATTGTCAGCTTCTCTAACCCAATGACCCGTTTCAAATACAGCGAATATTATCCATTTGACCCGTGATCTTAAGAACCTGATTTAACTCATCCATATGAAAAGGTTAAAATTCATGTAACAAATATGCATAACATCCTATGGTAGCGAATTTTCCATTGGCAAGTTGGTCTGGTATTCCAAATATGATAACTTTGCTATGATAATCTACTGTAAGTATTATTAGATAAAAGTAATACTTCATGCAGTTCAAACTATATACTTGTAACAATTAATCTAAAATGTGTTTTAAAGATGCCAAATAATTTAGCATTTAACATGTCAGATAAACTACCCGAAATGAATGCTGATAATGGTTTCACAATTGATATCCCCCAGCTATCAAAACCATCACTTTCTATTCCTCTTTAAATCGACCATGCTATTTTTTTATTTTTTTTTGGAAAGGCAGAAATATTATAAAAAGACAACCACGATACAAACAAAGGCAGCCCGCCACATCAACAAGCCGATTAAAATAGCGAGCCCCTAAAAAAAAGAAAAACTTACAAACCATGACAAACCAATACAGGGAATTGAAAACATAAGGAAACTACCACATAAGTGTCCACACAAACACACTATAAAAGTGTTGAAACCCCACACTCAAAAAACTAGACACATGTATCCCAACCAAAAAAACATAAGCCTGCAGTGTCAAAATTAGAACAGGCCCAAACTTGACAACACATATAGGACCCCAGCATTGCTCTCTCTATTCGTAACACATTTAAGCACTAGACTAAATGCAGCAGCTGATAAAGATAGAAAGGGCTACTAGACGTGAACCAAACACACTGTAAGACAAACTGCTGATTTCGCTGCACCAAACACATAACAGACCTGCTGATGTCGCTGGACCAGTCACCTAATGTTATCTTGATATCGACAGTTTATAGGATCACGAACCCATTGATGCCAATCTAAAACTCTTTTATTTTTTGTTCTTCTCACTATCCACTCGTAGCTCTTTAGTTGAATGCCTTGAACGATTTTGTTAACACTCGAAATTTTCTTTCCAAACACACGAGCATTTCTTTCTTTCCATATGTAATACCCGGTTCGGTTGTCCAAATAACCGCTTGCCAAAACCGAGATGAGAGACTAGGAACATTAACGCCTCCGTTTGCTGAAAATAATTCATCGATAGTGAAGGCATTAACATTCCCAACCTTCCACCAACTAAATATCTTTTCCCAAACACCCTAGCTAGATACAAAAGGATCCAAGCTATGAGCACAGATTCTACCACACTATCACACATGGACAAAGAACCGAATCTACAATCAATGCCTCTTTTATCGAGCTCCTCACGAACGGTATTCTCCCTTTCAAAACTTCTCCACCGAAATGGTATACCTTTTTAGGTACCAACTTGTTCCATATCGTTTCTTGACCGCCTCTTTCCACGTCTAGAATCTTCTCCTCGACTAATCTTGAAAGATCTTTGACCGAAAAATCCCCATCTCCATTTAGCGTCCATCTCCATTTGTCCCTACAATCAATGGAAATAACAATATTTTGCAAAACACCTAATAATTCTTCAAAATCACTACATACCCTACCTCTAATATTCCTCACCCAATCCCATTCCCAACGCCAACCGGTATTCGCCCAAGACCCTTTGTCCGACACAACCCTGCTTTCGTCTATCTAAGTGTAAATCCTAGGAAATCTATCGCATAACTTTGTATTACCAACCCACCTATCGATCCAAAATCTAATAATCTCTACCATTTATTTTGGTAGAGTGTACAGTTCAGACTAAGAACATATACATGCCTAAAATAAGAGTTATTATTGATTCTTATAACATTTTGAGGCCAATTTACATATTCCGTTAACTAGTAGGGGTGCTTTAGTCTTTTATTGCTTATCCGCATCCTCAATAAAGCATATAAACAACATATTTGTAGCGTAAGGTAAGAGTATAGCTGGAACTCGATACAAAATAGTTACAATTCGTAGCATGTAAGGTAAAATTGCAATAAATAATGGATTCTGAGGAGTACCTTGGAATTTCCATGTCTACGGATTGAACTAGGAAGGTACGCTTGCGCTCAAAATATTTGGGAAAAACACGTTATTCAGCATAACATAACTTTAACAGAACATTCAGATCTTACAAACCTGTTGTTGACAGAGCACTTGACGAAATACACCACAATTTTGTCCATTTCCTTTCTGCGTTTTTGGTTATAAAAAGATCCTATTTTCTCAGGAACTAAAAGCCTAAAAGGCGTTCGAGTTTAATCCTTAGGGTAGAAGATCAGCAAAATATGGTACACACACAGGGATTTGTTGTGTGCGAAGTAAATTTGATAAAAGGATTAAACTAACAGAGCAGCAAAAAAACGACAATAGCACCTTCCAAACTCATAGAAAATCAAAGAATTTTCAATAGTGTTGCATATGCTGGTGGTCTTTCATATCATGCGAAGTCATTGGCTTTTCTTCACCCCATACGCATCATCCGTACGTTGGTGTTTGTGAGCATTGAGATTGATTACCAATTTTCCTTTTGCTCATACAATTACTGAATACATGTTGCAAAATTGATTTTGACTCCTATTTAGTTGAGAGCAGTCACAAATGCATAGAACAAAGCTACCATAAAAGTTGAAAATCATGAACATACAAAATTTACTCAGTCGTGACTCAACTTTAGTGCATATTGTTTTACCGAAATTAAAAACCTTTTAAATATCTAAAAGTCAACGTCTATAAAAACATTCTAAAGCAAAGCAACATTCATAAATCCGCAGCCTCAACCTGCCCTAAACATCCATGCTTAGCATGATTGAAGACTCCATGACAGTTTACCACGCAGAACAACCATGAAATTAAAAAGCATGATATGTTTTCACAGAAGACCCAAACTATCATAGTATTACATCCTTCCAAAGAACATCAGATCAGATATTTCACTTGGGCACTACTTAACATCAGAACAAAAGCGCCAATACATGTGTCGTCGTCTTTTTTCATAGATGACCATTTGTGACAAAGCAACCTCTACGGGATCAAGAAGTAGTTGTCACATTCCTCTTTAAAGGCAAGATGCTTTCGTCATAGCTCCTAATTTGATTAAACTTAACCGTCTTAGCGCGTAAAAAATGTTCACCAAGAAAGTACTTCACCGACTTAAAACTTCTAGTCTTCACGTCATATATAGGCACCCTGATCAAATTCCTAGAAACCCTTATCGGCGCAAAAGCAATTTCATCCACATTAACACAATCCGACGGAAAAGGACCATCCAAATCCACCCACGACTCACTAAACACAATCGTTTCCTTAACCCAAACACGCTCCTCGTAATCCTTCAACATCCAAATATCCATCTCATTACATTCCACAACCCGATCATGACAAACCACACCCCAAAACCCATTCACTTTCATCAAAAACGGCTGATTAAACTTCAACGTCTCTGTACCTTTGCAATCATACTACGAACTATACTCAATTGGCAACGCCTCATTCGGTATCTTTATTATCTCAAAAACCTCCCTCCTCAAATCAAACGCTAAAACCTCATTCCTACTCTGTAACATCAAATGTATTTTGAATCCCTATGTTTTATGATGCCAAAACATGAGTGGAGGAAGATTGATGAGGAGATACCAATTGATATTAGTGGAGAAGGTTGGTATTACGGGACGAAACATAGTGTATGTGTTAATAGTTTATATTGAAAATCCAAAACATGAGGTTTGAATTATCTTATATGATGCTAAGCCTGACGTGGTGAGGAAACAAAAAAGGTGTTATGCAAAAGCATTTGCCAAACATGATGTTTTAAATAGACAAACATCATGTTTCGCAAACGCTTATGCATAACGCCTTTTTTGTTTCCTCACCACATCAGGATTAGCATCATAGATAATTTGAACTTCATGTTTTGGATTTTCAGTATGAACTATTAACACAAACACTATGTTTCGTCCCGTAATACCAATCATCTCCACTAATATCAATCTTCCGTAGTCGTAAACCGCAACCAGGCGCGTTAAGTTTAACATATAATCTCAATGAAAAAGCCCTTACCAGAAGTTAGTAACACTGACCCGTGCAGATGCTCGCTTTCCGTCGTTTAGCAGTGCGTCATGAGATGAGATGCGATCACGTCGGCGCGTGAGGTGGCGCGTGAGAATGAGAGGAAGTGGCTGTGGCGCGTGGAGGTGTGGTAAGCGATGATGAGGAGGGATGGTGTACGGTGGATGTTGTTTTGTCGAGTTGCGTTTGATGAATTGAAGGAGGGGTTTCGTTGGGAGGCGCGTGAGGATGACGGAGATGATGTCGACTGGGATGGAGGTTGTTTGTTCTGCTTCACGTTTGGGTTTTCATTTCTCTCTTTGGGAAAAGGGTTGTGTTTAATACTTTTGACCGTATGTTTTGTTTTATAATTTTAGAGTAAATTGCATTTTTGGTCCCTGTGGTTTGGCCAAATTGCAGGTTTGGTCCCTATATTTTTAAAATTGTTGTGAAGGTCTTTATTTTGAAGTTTTGGTTGCATGTTTGGTCCTTGACCAAAAGTTAAATGACTAAAATACTCTTCGTTAGGGACCAAACATGCAACCAAAAGGAGGGTATTTTAGTCATTTAACTTTTGGTCAAAGACCGAACATGCAACAAAAAACTTCAAAATAGAGACATTCATTACAATTTCAAAAAGATAAGGACCAAATCTGCAATTTGGTCAAACCACAGAGACCAAAAATGCAATTTACTCATAATTTCATAATATAAACAAATAAAACATGAGGGTATAAACAAAATTATAAAAAAAACAAAGGAAAAACATATTTTGCGAGAATGCCAATGCACTATTTTCGAAGAAAGTAAATCAAATCAAAAAATTGTCACGTGGATTGAAGATCGTTTTATAGGATAAATAAAATAGTTTTTATTATGTTGTGAGGGAATATTTGTGTTTTGAGAGTATTTTTAAATGATAAAAAATAGAAAAAATTAATTAAAAAAAGAGTAATGCAATGATTAAAGAAAAGTTGAGAGAAAAAATAAATAGAGTGGTTTTTGATAATGTAAAGCTGGTGTGGCAAGAGAAAACTTTCAACCATACCCTCCATCCTAAGGGTACCAATAACCTTCCCCTTAAAGGAAATGAATTGTTTCAAACTCTTGTTTTTACTTTGTAAGGGTAAGGGAGGTTATATGATTTCGGCATAAGCGTTAGCGACAGTTTGGTCAGCTGATTGTCTTCAAGACCACTTGTAGTGGTGACCATTGGGTGCGGTCGGTCCTCAATATCAAACGCGTCCTGTCATTACCTTAACTATACGAAATGTGTCTCTCTTAAAAAAAAGTTGAGGTGGGTCACCCACCCGACCGAATGAATTGAGTGTGTTTGTTAGTGTGAGTTTTTATTTATTTATTTTGTGGGGTATGCTTTTTATTGTGATCGCGGTCGTCTTATTACGAGCATTTGCTCTAGCCGAGTTGGCGCTGAACTAATGCGGTTGTTTGGTCCAGTTTGTGGTCACCACTATCACTAGTCTAAGGGGTAGTTTGGTTTGTTGGCGGGTTTAGAGTGTTAGGTGTCGTAACGCCGGCCCGCGCGTTATGCCGATGTGGCTTGGTGTTACGACACCGGCCCAGCCCAAGTTGCAACGGCGTTGGAGCCCAAGTTACACCACCAATGCAGGTTGTAACAATTAATTGGTGCCACTTTGAATTCATATTTTAGCTATCAATTGTTACTGATTCCAAAGCATAATAATTTAAATTCTAGTCACAAGTGATTTTGGTTTAGCAGATTCTGATTTATGATGCTTGGTATCATAAAAAGCTAATTGTTGGCAATACGTTAATAGTTATGGCTCATAAGCTTATTTACTATCGATGTGAAATTTATATAGGTTTCTGGATCTCTTAAGTAAGGTGTATGATGTTTATCTTATATTCTTACAAGTTTTGTCTATTGGCAACTGGTAAGCAAAGTACTCATGTTCAGCGCTCGCGTCTTCTACGGTATGACTCTATGAGTATGATTTATCATAAGGCATATGCTATTTTAACCTTGTAAAGGGTATTATAATTACAGGATACAAAGTTAAGTCGCTTATAATTCTGTACGTCGACAATAATATTAATTAGAAATAAGAATCATCAATATGCAAAGTTGGTAATGTATATTCAAGTTTTAGTGGAAGAACAGATTCATTCATCTATGGTTGTTACTCTTAAGTTCAATGTAACCAAACCTTCTTTAGATTAGTGTCTCTAATGTCAAACATAGTACTTTGCAAAGTTGTGTGACAATGAATTTATAACGCAGATGCAAGACTAGTATTTTTCAATTCATAGCGATTCGGTATAAAGTTCACCTATAAGTATTTAACCAATACTTATACGATGAAAATGGAAATTCAGTGACCAAAAAGAACCCAAATCACTCGAGATTTATTTCTTATGCTCTTAGATTTTTATAGCTCAAGACTAAATATTTGAGTCTAAACTAATGAGCGATTCTAATAGTAAGAGTCAATCTTTCAGTTGAAGCAAACTGCAAAAGTTTGTGAATATAGCCAAGAAGAGAGAATATCTTAAGTGATTGGTCTTGACTCTTGAGGAGATAACTTATTAAAAAAAAAAAATTAACATATAGCGGGGCAGGTGCAGGTTGCGTAATTGACTCAAATGAGCTAGGGTCAAAACTCAAAACTCATCGTTTTAATGTGGGAGTCAAAACATATTTGGTTGGGTTGGGTTAGGTTAATAGAGTTATAATTACAAACGCTACATTATTCATATGATGCACTATATCTGTTAAAAAAACAAAATGCTTTGAAGGTTTGTATACATCTGGATACATCTGAAGCGATTGTCAGCTTCTCTGACCCATTGACCCGTTTCAAATACAGCGAATATTATCCATTTGACCCATGATCTTAAGAACCTGATTTTTATCATATCCATATGAAAAGGTTAATATAGCCACAGTTTTGCATAACATCCTATGGTAGTGTGAATTTTCCACTTGTAATTTGTTCTGGTATTCCAAATAAATATGATAACTTTGCTATGATAATCTACTTTAAGTATTACGTAGTATTAGATAAGGGTAATACTTCACGCAGTTCAAACTATATACTCGTAAAAATTAATCTAAAATGTAACTTAAGAATACCATATAATTTAGCATCTAACAATAACTATGAGAGAAAGAGTGTGCAGGGTACATGTCAGATAAACAACCCGGAATGAATGCTGATAATGGTTTCACAATTATACCCCCACCCGCCAAACTTGGTAATGTGTGCTTCTGTCGGGATATCCCCCAGCTTTCAAAACCATCACTTTCTATTCCTCTTTAAATTGACCATACTATTACCATTACCATTACTATATCTAGTTATCTACACTTCCCTGAGTAACAAACAAGAGAATACGTTTGCAAAAAAATAATACATATCGGTAGAGTGTACAGCTCAGATTAAAAACATATATACCCTCGGTTAATGTACATGTCTACAATAACAGTTATTGTTGATTCTAGTAATTGTCAACATTTAAGGTCAATTTACATATTCTATTAGCTAGGAGGGGTTATTTAGTCTTTTCTTGTTCAATTCCGACTACAGTGAAGACTGGTATATATCAAACTGTACCCTCAATAGCCAATAAAGCATATAAACAACATATTTGTAGCGTAAGGTAAAAGTATAGCTAGGAACTTAATACAAATTATTAACAATTCATAGCATCTAACTCCAAATTGCAATAAATAATGGATTCTGAAAAGTACCTCTGGGTTTCCATGTCTAAGATTGAGTCAAGTTTGAATATTGCCATAGTCCATGCACATGTTTTCATATAATAGGAGCCAGGAGCCGCAAATAATTGTGAAATTCACGTTATTCTGCATGGCATAAGTTTAACAGAATATTTAGATCTTACAAACCTGTTGTTGGCAGAGCTCTTGACGAAATACACCACAATTTTGTCCATTTCCTTTCTGCGTTTTTGGTTATAAAAAGATCCTATTTTCTCAGGCAATAAAAAGCCTAAAAGGCCTTCCAGTTTAATCCTTAGGGTAGAAGATGAGCAACAACAGATGGTACACACATAGGGATTTGTTGTGTGCGAAGTGAATTTGATAAAGGATTAAACTAACAGAGCAGCAAAAAAACGACAATAGCGCCATCCAAACTATGTGAAAATCAAAGAATTTCCAATAGGGTTGTGTGTGCTAGTGGTCATTCGTATCATGCCAAGTCGTTGGCCTTTCTTCACCCCCTCCATACGCATCATCTGTACGTAGGTGATTGTGAGCATTGCGATTGGTTACCAATTTCCCATTTGCTCATACAATTACTGAATACATATTGCAACAGTTAAACTGATTTTGACTACCATTTAGTAGAGTGACAAAACTGCCATAAAAGTTGAAACTCGTGAACAAGGTTGCAAAAAGCGCTAGGCGCTAGTCGGGCGGTCGACCACCGCCTAGCTAGTAATCGGTCTAGGCGCCGCCTAGGCGGATTGACATTTTATATGTTTTTATTATTATTTTTTAGTGGGCCAATAAATCCTTCAATTATTAGGTTAGAGACAGCCGCATTTTTCAATTTACACATTCTCTCTCCACCTTCATCTTCTTCACCCATCCTTTCACCTTTATCTCTATTCTTCAACTGTACTAACCACTACTTTCTCAGATTGAAACACAATAAAAAAATCGAAACACCAAAAATCGGCGATTTTTGACCCGCCTAGCCCGATTTGAACAGCCTAGGCGGGATATTGACCGCCTTTTGACCAAAACGCCTAACTTGGCCGATTTGCCCTAAATCAAGGCTGTGGATGCCCGACTAGCGCCTAGGCGCCGCTTAGGCGGCCGCCTAGACCGCTTTTTACAACACTGCTCGTGAACATACAAAATTTACTCAGTCGTGCCTCAACTTTGGTTTATATTATTTTACCGAGATCAATGACCTTTTAAATTTCAAAAAGTCAACATCTATAAAAACATTCTAAAGCAAAGCAACATTCATATATCCACAGCCTCAACCTGCCCTAAACATCCATGCTTAGCATGATTGAAGACTCCATAACAGTTTACCACACAGAACAGCCATGAAAGTAAACAGCATGATGAGTTTTCACAGAAGACCAAAACGATCGTAGTATTATTACATCCTTTTAAAGAACATCAAATCAAAGATTTCATGTATCAGACTAAAAGCATTTTTAATAACAACCCACTGGGGCACTACTTAACAATAGAACAAAAGCAAGCGGGTGCATGTGTCGACGTCTTTTTTCATAGATGACCATTTGTGACAAAGCAACCTCTACGGGATCAAGAAGTAGTTGTCACATTCCTCTTTAAAGGCAAGATGCTTTCGTCATAGCTCCTAATTTGATTAAACTTCAACGTCTCCGTACCTTTACAATCATACCATGAACCATACTTAATTGGCAACGCCTCATTCGGTATCTTAATTATCTCAAAAATCTCCCTCCTCAAATCAAACGCTAAAACCTCATTCCTACTCTGTAACATCAAATGCATGACACTATTAACACAGACACTCTCTTTCGTCCCGAAATACCAATCCTCTCCACTTATATCTATCGGAATCTCCACATCAATCTTCCTCCACTCGGAACTACCCAACTCAAACAACATTATCTCTACGCTACTCGGTTTAAATGGTCTTAACGACTTAATATCAAGCATCCTAATATTCAAAACCTTATGTTCATTTCTAACCTCATCGTACCCAAAAAAGTAACATATATGCACTTTTCCGTAGTCGTAAACCGAAACGGAACCAGGCGCGTTAAGCTTAACATATTTACGCGTACTAGGATTAATAACAAAGGCAAAATCATTCTCAATAAATCCATTACCAGTAGTAAATAACACTAACCCGTGCAGATGCTCGAGTTGCGTAGTTTCTCGGCGCGTGGTAGGAGCGTCGTGGAGCGTCATGAGATGAGTGACACGTTCAGCGGCGCGTGAGAGATGTTCGGCGGTTAAGGTGGGGCGTGGGACGGAGAGGATGTGGCGGTGGCGCGTGGAGGAGTCGTAGGTGGTGATGAGGAGGGAGGTTGAACGGTGGTGGCGTTGTTTGGTGAAGGAAGGAGATGAAATGAGTGAAAGCCATTGTTTGGAAACTGATCGGAATTGAAGTAAGGTTTTAATTGGGAGGCGCGTGAGGATAACGGAGATGATATCGATTGGGAACGAGATTGATTGTTCCGGTTCAGATTGATCGTCTTCTTCATTTTGGGTTAGGGTTAGGGTTTCCATTTCTATTTAGATGATGATTTTTTAGAAAATTGAAAAGTGCAATTGATAAAGAGTTATTTTATAAATTTTAGAGGCTCCTAATAATGAAAAAGAGTGTTTTCCACCAACAAACATACACGAAATATTTGAAAAAGGTTAACTATTTTGATTTGCGCTTATATTTTTCTAAGCCTTTGTAAGCCTTAATTTTTTTACTTATATTAAAACTATTATTTAGGGTGCGTTTGGTTTTGTAAACGGGTTTAAAATTAGAGAAATGCCAGAACCACGAATAGTTTATAAAATAATTTTCACAAAATGATGTGGCATGCAATAATTGGATTCAATTTCTTTATCTCTCATCTTTTAATTGGCCAATGATGTACAAATCATCAAGCCACATCATTTTGTGAAAAAAAAATTGTAAACTTTTTGTGGTTCTAGCATTTCTTTTAAAATTATAATTGAATTTGAATTTAAATTTAGTTTAGAGATAAGAGAAAATAATATATTTAAATAAAATAGAATTTAAAAATAAAATGTGTGTAAAGTGTGTGAAAGAAATAGAGAGATATATGAAAAATGTGTATGAGAAAAAAATGTAATTAATCAAAACTCACTCTTTTGGTCTCCTAAAGGTTTTATGAGCCCTTTATCCTATTTGAAAAGTAAACCCTCAAACCAAACACTTAACTGTTGTCATTTTCAAATCTAAACCTACTCAAAAATAGGATACCAAACGCACCCTTATTATATTAGAACTTTAATCTCATTATGTTTTGACGATTATAAAAATACACAACAACAACGATACATAATTTCGCTTGAACAAGATATGTGAGATGATTACAAAAATTTAAAATAATATATTTAAAATACTAACGCAAGTTTGAAACGCCAAGAAAATTACAAAGATGTGATTTTGGTTTTGGCACTCTAAAGCTCTTTAGAGAAAACTATGTTATACATTTGTTACGTTTAAGCTCTTATCGACATCTCAATTTCCAACACAAATTCGTATATGTTTAGTTAAGTGTTATAAATGATCAAAATACCTTAAAATGTTTGAGCCTTTGAGAATAATTTTAGTCGAGTTAAACTAAGAGCATTGGGTACCATGGCATGCTTGGCATCGATGCCAGAATGAGGTGTCATGCTTGGTGGCACCGCCGGTTGCATGCCAGCATACCCCTCGCGCCAGCTTCATGGTGAGTGAAGTGGCTTGAGCCACTTTGTGTTGTGTTGTGTTTTTATAATGTATTTTAAGGGGGTGTTTGGGAGTGCGGTTGTAGCTGGATTATCTGCTTTTCACGATACAACATCGCAATAATTTACATAATAGTATTTGGATGAGATGAGCAAATAATCAATTATCTGCGTTTTGTTGGGTTCAAAACGTCGGTATGAAAAAGCACGCCGTGACCTACTGCTTGCAAACGCGATTTTCATTTTCTTTCAAAATTACTCTCTTAACCCCACTTTACCTTAAACCTGTATTACATATTCACATCGGCTAGATTTGTTTTTGTATTTCTTGCTTTTCGTTTTCTTTTTTGATCATCTGTTGTGGCTGTTAAAGAGTGAGAAGAAAAAAAATGCTTGGTAGGTTGGTGCTATGATAGAGAGAGGCGATAGAAACATAATATATGTGTAAGTGTAACCCTAAATATTTTTAATTTTCAACAACTCTTCATATAAGCCCAAACAATAAAAAAATTATACCTTTTGTTTTTTATTCTTTTGAAAGCCCATGAAGCAAAGAAAACAAGTACAATTTATGACAAAGTATTTTCTAACAATAGTTAAAATTGTTTATATATTCTTTATAAAAAATTCGTAAAGATGCTATTGATAAGTATTACTCCGTAGATAAGATATGTAAAGTTATAACTATACAATATATAATCATGTCCAGTTTAGTAATTTTACATGTTTTAGCTATTCAATAATAACATTTGCCAAACACTTGAAAATTGATTATCTGATTATTGCGATACGAAACAACATAATCAAATCCAAACACTATATTTTAAAATCACGTTTTGTAACAGCTGATTATCTGATTATCCGTTTTCAAAACACATAATCTATTTTCAATAAGCAATCCCAAACACCCCCTAAAATGGGTTTGTGTTGTTTTTTAATGTGTGTGTATGACTATATGTGTGAGTGTGTGTTACAATGTGTGTCGAGGTAAGGAAGAGGAAGATGCAAAATTTAGATTTTGTTTTGGTTCATTTGTATCCCTATTACTTCTTCATTTCCATCCTTATTATCATTTATTTCATTGTTCTTATAAACTTCTTTCATCATTACTTCAGTGTCGGTAATCCTATCATTCATATCTCTCTTACTTATCGTAGAAACAAAGCCTGCATACCTTTTTGGTACCTTAATTCTCCCTTTCGATCCTCTTCTATTCGGTGACGTTTTGAAAATGTGTATTAATAGCTCAATTCACACGGAATCCACAATATAATAATACAAGACTGATTTTAGAACAATTAAAACACAAGAATTAAGAAGTTGAATTTTTGCGCCAAAATCATCCAATCGCAATTTACAAACTGCCAAAATAGTTGCTAAAACATATATATTTACCACCGAAATGTGGGGAATTACAAGCTGAATCTAATACACTAATTTGATTTGTAAAAAGGATAGAATGATGATGGATTCTGAAGCTTTTTTAGTGTTTCAATGGATGAGAAAAGTATGAGAAAATTAGTTAGAGGAGAGAGAAAGGAATAAAAACACCTTTTAGAATTACTAATAATACTTTTTAATAAGTATTTGGATTTGATTATTTTATAAAAATCACAATATATTTATGAAAGCAATAATTCAATTTTTTTAATTAACTTCAGTTATAAAAAGTTTTAAGTTAAATATGAGAGCAAAAAGTTATTTTAATTCAATATCAAATAATTAAAATTATTTTTCATAGGCAATAAATACATAGTTTAAAAAAGATGTATTGATTACTGTTTTAATTTATAAAAAGGTAAAAAAAACTTTTTTATTTTTTGGTAAGTAATATGTGTTTTCTTTTATTTTTATAAATATCAATTTAAACTAAGAGTAATATCATAAATATTGTCACAACCCGACATAGGCGGAAACACGAGTATGCGACGAAGAATGATCAATCATAACACAAGATACATAATAGAGAAAACTAAAATGCATTAATGAAAATTGTCATGAAGGTCATTCACCTCAAATACAAATTTGAGTGAAGTCTCAACAAGAACACAAAACATAGTCGTCAATTATTACAACCATAAGCCCACGCAGGGGTCCATACTAGTCTCAAACCAAATCCTCAAAGTACTCA
>BQNB010008434.1:0-58961 GCA_026074375.1 Tanacetum coccineum
AGTAAATTTTTTTTATTTCGGTTTCAGTTTACAAGCGATAATAAAAAAATCTAAAAATTTAAATTTTTTTTATATCGGTTTCAGTTTACGAGCAATAATAAAAAAAATTTAAATTTTTTTTATTTCGGTTTCAGTTTACGAGCGATAATAAAAAAATTAAAAAAAATTATTAATTTTTTTTAATTTCGGTTTTAGTTTAGGAGTAATAATAAAAAAAAATTAATTTATTAAAATTTTTAATTTCGGTTTCAGTTTACGAGCAATAATAAAAAAAAATTTAAAAATTACTACCTCCATCCCAAATTAAGTGTCCAGTTTGACTTTTCATAGTCAAACTGGTTCAACTTTGAACTTAAATATTTTCTTTTGTGTTATATAATACTTGATGAAAATTATACCAATGAAAAATACACTTAAAACTCAATCTATTCATATATTTTGCATCGAGTATTATATAACACGCACACAAATAGTTAAGGTCAAATTTGAACCAGTTTGACTCTGAAAAGTCAAACTGGACACTTATTTTGGGACGGAGGGAGTAAATTTTTTTATTTCGGTTTTAGTTTACAAGCGATAATAAAAAGAATTAAAAAAAATTAAAAATTATTAATTTTTTTTATTTCGGTTTCAGTTTACGAGCAATAATAAAAAAAAATTAAATTTATTAATTTTTTTTAATTCTTTTTATTATTGCTCGTAAACTGAAACCGAAATAAAAAAGTGTATAAACCATGTATAAAATGTGTGTAAAAACGTGTATAAATTTTAAAATAACTTGAAAATATATTTTTGTAACATAACTGAATTTTGAGTTAATTGCAAACAGTCGTTAGCATAAAGGACTAACGTTGCAACTGTTCGTTAGTTAAATGGACTAACGTTGCAAATGAGAGGTAACAGACTACATATAATAAGTCGAATTTTCAAGTTGGATACATACAATAACAAAATAAAAGATGACTACATACAATAACAAAAAATAACAAGTTGAATACATTTTCAAGTCATTAGCCTTTTTTTTTCCTGTATAAAAGATTCTGAGTGCTAGGTGCACTCAGCCATAGGGCGGGTTATGTGCACCGTCATATTAACCCTATAATACTTTTATGATACAAAACCAAAAAACACCATATCCTCTAACATTCGTATAACACATTAGCAAAAGAAACCGTTCACTCCACTTTTTACACTGAAAAAAAAAAGGGATAACACCCGTTGTCCGGATGTTGTCCGGATCACATTGGCGCTTATAACGTGCGATCATGGTACAACTATGGCAGGTGGCGGGCGTCATAGGCGCCATTGTGACACTGGGTCTTTGGCGGTCTGCACCGCTTACTGTTATGCTATCTCTCATCAATTATGTTATCTGATTCCAAGGAAATTGCTATCAGTGTGCATATATGTCCCACACAAACCATTTTATCAAGAGCAAATTGCCAAATTGTAGTTTGTGGATTACTAGTCTAATTTGTTTTGTGATTTTTTGTACAAATGCTTGAACTGTTGGTTTCATGGTATGTTTATATGTGCATACACATACACCGATATGCGGTAATGAATTTTATAAGCCATAACACTTGACATTTGTTTGATAGGCGATGGCATTTTTGTTCAACGATATGCACTTTTGCTACCAACTAACTGTCTTCTCTATGTGTTGAGCATAGGCATTAACACATGTTGCCTTTTCAAATGTTTTATCATTAAAATTTCACACAAGAAAGGCTGCAACATCAATTTACCCATTTGTAGGAACAGTCACACTGCATAATTGGATGGGTTGGGCATTCGTATGTACTTTTGTACGTAGTGTCATACATGTTGTAGTACGACTAATTTCCATAATTGGTGTTTACAATATTTGCTCGTAGTAGTATTTGTTGTTGGAAAATTTTTAGGGCGTGCTTGGTTCATAGTGAGGAATGATAATGATAAAGGCAAAAGGAATACTAAGGAATATAATGAGCATTCCTTAGTATTCCTTATGTCATTAGTGTTGCTTGGTATACATACATATAATGTTACGCCTACCTTCGAGGGTATAGGACGAGCACGAACCAAGAGAGTCACGTCCATTCCAGCGTGGCAGAAGGATTATCATATGGGATAACTATCTTTTGTTTAGGATATGTTTGGGTCAATGTTTGGGATATGTTTGAGTCGTTTTAGGATATGTTTGAGTCGTTTAGGATATGTGTTTGTATGAGATTGAGACTCTCTCAAAACTAGTATAAATACCGGTTTTATTAATGAAAAGAATTACGTTTTAGCCAATTACAGATCTCGTTTTCTTCTTCTTCTTTCTTAGGGAGCAAGCACACGCTTGAAGGGTGCAAACTATCGATACCGAACGTATCAACTGGTGCTTTCATTGCTAATGGATGAAGCGGCAGTACGGGCGCTTTTGAAGGACCAATCTGATGCGCTTCATGCTGAGCTACACACGCAGCTTGCTGCGTTACATGTGGAGCTACAGGAAATCAAGGGTATAGGACTCACTCGACATGGAGCAGGCGGCGGTGATTCAGGGTTACCGCGATCCATGCGTTTGGAGGTCCCTAAGTTTAATGGCATCGATCCTGAACGTTGGATTTTCGCTATACATGAATACTTTGATCTTCTGGGAACAGCGGCTGATCAACGACTTAAGGTCGTGGGTTTTAATCTTGAAGGGGACGCCGCCGAATGGTTCCGGTGGATGTCACGCAATAAGCTGATTACCGATTGGGAAGGGTTTTTGGAGAGTGTTCGTGACCGATTTGGTCCTTGTAAATATGAGGATCCACAGGGTGCGTTATCCAAGCTCTTGCAACTTGGGTCCGTGGCACAATATCAAAGTGACTTTGAGAAGCTAATGAATCGGGTAACCGAAATTCCAGAAAAATTGTTGATTTCTTTTTACATATCAGGTCTGAAACCAGCGTTGCAGCGGGAATTGTTGGTGTCTAAACCAACGACTCTTGGGGACGCCTTCTCTTTGGCTCGCGTTACGGAGGCACGCTTCGAAGATAAGGGAATGGCACCAGTCAGCAATAAGGCGATTAATACTAGTAGCGGGGGACAGAACCAAAAGGGAACACCACCACGCTTCACCTTCTCGCATCCAGCACCATCTAAACAGGCATTATTGCCCACACCACCCAAACCTAGTTCCGGTACTACACCACTTGCTATTAAATGGATTTCGCCAGCTGAACGCCAAGAACGGCTTAGTAAAGGGTTATGTTTTAATTGTGATAACAAATGGGTGCGAGGCCATAAATGCCCCGGCAAATTCTTGTTACTCATGGCAGATGAGGTAGATGACGCGGACCAGGCGATACCAGAAGCACATGATGAGGCTTTGGAGAGTGGAGATATCTCCATTCTCAATTCATTAGTTGGGCACGGGAGTCCTCGATCCCTCCAACTATGGGGTATGATTGATACCGGCCATGTTCATGTGCTTATTGACAATGGGAGTACTCATAATTTCGTTCAACCCGGCGTCGTAGAACGAATGCAACTTCCTGTTACAGCAACTAAACCTTTTAAGGTTTACATCGGTAGTGGCGAGACGTTATTATGTGAAAACATCTGCTCTAAGGTTCTACTCAAGATGCAGGGGTTATCTGTGGAGGTTGATTTGTACGTACTTCCTATGAAAGGGCCGGATGTTGTGTTAGGCATACAATGGCTACAAAAGTTGGGGAAGGTGACTCACGACTATGCTCAGCAATCAATGGAATTCACATTCGCGGATCAGACATACACATTACAGGGGGATGCATCGTTGCGCATGAAGCAGATGAGTCTACATCATATGCAGGCGTTGCTGGAGACTGACGAGGTCTATGGGGTATATGAGCTCCATAGTGTTGCGGTACAGGATGAGGCCGAAAGTACACAGGTGCAAGCAGGAACATCACATCTTGAGATTGAACAACTTTTGGTTCGCTTTGAGGCACTTTTTCAGGTACCTCTACTTTACCTCCGCATCGACTTATTGATGAACGTTAGACCTTATCGCTACCCCCATTACCAAAAAAGTGAAATGGAAAAGTTGGTTAATGAAATGCTAAGTCAGGGAATCATTCGTTATAGCAATAGTCCTTTTTCATCCCCCGTCTTGCTAGTGAAAAAGAAGGATGGTAGTTACCGTTTCTGTGTAGATTATCGGGCATTGAATGCGGTCACAGTAAAGGATAAATTTCCAATACCTACGGCGGACGAGATGTTTGATGAGTTAGGTAGTGCGGTTATTTTTACCAAGCTTGACTTACGGGCTGGATACCATCAAATACGTGTGAATGAACGCGACGTCTACAAGACAGCCTTCCGTACACATGACGGTCATTTTGAATTCCTGGTATGCTGTTTGGACTTACCAATGCTCCGTCCACCTTTCAAGCAACTATGAATCGGTTATTCTCTTCATATTTGCGTAAATTTGTGATTGTGTTTTTTGATGATATATTGATTTATAGTGCCACTCTTACTGCGCACTTGGAGCATTTGCAGTGTGTGTTTCAATGTTTACAGGACCACCAGTTTTATGTTAAGCGATCAAAGTGCGTGTTTGGTGCCACAACGCTTGAATACTTAGGGCACATTATTTCGGGACGTGGAGTTGAGATGGATCCAAAGAAGGTGGCCGCGATAGTGAATTGGCCAGTTCCTAAAACACAACGACAAGTACGAGGGTTCTTAGGTCTCGCGGGGTATTATCGGCGGTTTATTAAAGATTATGCGTCTATTGCGGGGCCATTGTCTAATCTACTGCAAAAGGATGCTTTTAAATGGGGGGCGGTTGAAGTCGCAACTTTTGAGGCTCTCAAGCATCATCTTTCTCATGCGCCAATTTTGGGACTTCCTAATTTTGATGAGACATTTATTGTTGAGACTGATGCGTCGGCAACTGGTATTGGGGCCGTGTTATTGCAAAAAGAACAACCCCTTAGTTTTTTTAGCCGTAAGTTGGGCCCCCGCATGCGCATTGCGGCTACTTATGAGAAAGAATTGTTTGCTATTGTGGAAGCTATATATAAGTGGCGACAATATTTGATCGGGCGTCGTTTTATAATTCGAACTGATCATAAGAGTATTAAAGAACTCATGCAACAGGTTATACAAACACCACTACAACAAAAGTATGTCAGGAAGCTTATGGGATTTGATTTTAATATTGAGTACAAACCTGGGGTGTCGAACCAGGTGGCTGATGCTTTGTCACGCATGTATGAAGCAGATGAAGGTGTAATAGCGACATTCATGGCTATGAGCCAACCATTGGTGGATTTCCTGGCTGAATTGCGTGGTGAGAATGAAGGGTTAGAAGAGTTGCAACGCTTGCATCAGAAGATAGACCAAAGGGAAGAATTGATAGGATTCCGTCGCGAGCAAGGTTTATTAATTTATCAAGACCGCTACTACATTGGGGCGGAATCCAAACTAAAAAGGGCATTGATGTCAGAATTTCATGACACACCTAGCGCGGGGCATGGTGAAATAAAGAAAATGCTAGTGGGATTATCCGTTTTGTTTTTCTGGAAAGGCATGCGTAAGTCGGTTGAGGAGTATGTCAAACAGTGCCTTGTCTGCCAACAAACCAAATATGCGACGCAAGCTCCGGGAGGATTGTTACAACCTTTACCAACTCCAACAGCGGTTTGGGAGGACGTATCTATGGATTTTATTACTGGATTGCCGGTTTTTAAAGGGTTGACAGTTATTTTGGTAGTAGTGGATCGGTTTTCCAAATATGCACACTTTGGGACATTACCAACTAGTTTTAACGCTCCTCAAGTGGCTGAGTTATTCGTTGAGATGGTAGTTAAACATCATGGGTTTCCTCGCACTGTCGTGTCTGATCGTGATCCAATATTTGTTAGTAAATTCTGGAAGCACATGTTTGAGGCTAGTGGTACTAAGTTGAATCATAGCACAGCTTATCATCCTCAGACGGACGGTCAAACGGAGGTTGTAAATCGTGGTCTTAAACAGTATCTTCGTGCTATGGTGTCGAATCGTCCTCAGCAGTGGGTGAAGTTCTTATCTTGGGCTGAATACTGCTACAATACTAGCTATCATAGTAGTATTAAGATGTCCCCGTTTCAAGCATTGTACGGGCGTTTACCACCAGCAATCATTCCTTATGCACCTGGGTCATCTAAAGTAGCCGCAGTGGATGAGGTGTTGACTGAACAAGAGGAGTTATTACGGAAGCTTCGAAATAATTTATTAGCTGCAAAACATCGCATGGAAATGAAGGCCAATCACAATCGACGTGATGTTGAGTTCAAACAGGGGGATATGGTGTTTGTTAAGTTACAACCCTATCGACAAGTCACTTTAGCCAAACGTCTTTCTAATAAGCTAGCCAAGAGATATTACGGACCATTTAAGGTATTGGAACGTGTCGGCAAGGTTGCTTATCGTCTTGCACTTCCTTCTACGAGTAAGATACATCCGGTGTTTCATGTGTCGTTACTCAAACCCTTTGAAGGGACCGAACCTGAGGAAGTATCAAATTTGCCCGAGGATGTGTATGAAGGGTATCCCGTGGAACAACCGCTGTCCATCTGTGATTCACAAGTAGTATTAAAAAATGGATTACCAGCTCGACAAGTCCTAGTTCAATGGCTTGGAAGTTCACCGGAAGAAGCAACATGGGAATGGTTGACTGATTTTCAAGCCGCTTATCCAACTTACCACCTTGAGGACAAGGTGATTTCTGAAGAAGAGGGGAATGTTACGCCTACCTTGGAGGGTATAGGACGAGCACGAACCAAGAGAGTCACGTCCATTCCAGCGTGGCAGAAGGATTATCATATGGGATAACTATCTTTTGTTTAGGATATGTTTGGGTCAATGTTTGGGATATGTTTGAGTCGTTTAGGATATGTGTTTGTATGAGATTGAGACTCTCTCAAAACTAGTATAAATACCGGTTTTATTAATGAAAAGAATTACGTTTTAGCCAATTACAGATCTCGTTTTCTTCTTCTTCTTTCTTAGGGAGCAAGCACACGCTTGAAGGGTGCAAACTATCGATACCGAACGTATCATATAAATTACATATACATATACAAGTATTGGTATAGTATAAATTGTTATATAAATATGTCACTTACGCAAATGAATTTTGTTTCTTGATCTTGATCACTTCCAATAAAACTGGTTAATACATGTAAATTATTTCAAGTATTTCGTAGTAGAATTGATGATTATCTCCTTGAAGAAAACATATGAGAAAAGTGAAATCAAGTTATCCAACAAGGAAGTTATAGATGAAGAAATCATAAATAAATAAAAAAGAATGATATATGTTAACGGATTAAAAAAAACTATCAGTGAAACTTTCATAATTACATTATGGATGATAAATGTTATAAAAGGAAAAGGTGGAAGACATAGTCACGTAAGTATGTAACTGCTTGCAGTTAGAGAAAAAAAAAGCAAGTGGGTAATGAAAATTGATTACCCTTAAAATTGTGAGTAATGGAGTATGGTCCAATACTAAGAAATGATTAATTACCTTTTAATTAACCAAACATCATTTTGCATTTTCTTTCCCATTACACATGTCTTATAACCCTCAACCAAGCACCTCCTTAGTGAAAAATGTGTTTTCACTAACTTTGGACATAGATAATTAATAGTAAATATAATTATTAAATGTAAGGCCAGATCGAGCCAATATATGTCCAAAACAGAGTTAGTGTAAATGAGATATCGAGTCTCAAAGAAGGAAAGTTGGAATGGAGGAAAATGGTTAAATGTCAGTTACGAGCTCGTTTGGTAACTGCAAATTAATGTGTCCTTAATTGACAATTAAATTGGCTGTTATGATTTGTTTCAAAGGTTTATAACTACAAAATTGATAATTAAATTGGCTTATATGATTTGGTTTATAGCAGTTCATTAATAAAACATTAATTGACATTGATTGCACCATTACACCATGCATATGAATGTGTATAAATAGATGGTAATCTCAACCATTCCAAGATACAAGAAAAACACACAAGAGAGAAAAGCTCCATTAATAAGTTTTCCAGCAGTCTTTTCGATCAGAAGCACTCTGTTTTCCGTGATATTTCAGGCAAGTATGTCAGGTCCGGCTATACAACAGCTTTGAACGTTGTACCCTGGGAAACAGACGGCGAATCTGTTTTAAGGGAAGCGTGTCCAACACGTGCCTCGTTCCACGACCTTTTACTGTTTTCTTATTTATCGTTCATATTGTATGTCTTCTGCTTCTACCCAATTATGTCTGTTTTATTTTCTGTTGTTTAATTTCTGTTAATTATTATTAATTATAATATGATTTTATTTTAATAAAAGTGTACATGTTTTCCTATAATTTTAAAATAGATTATGTTTAACAGAATTATAAACACTTTCTTAAAATCGGATTAAATATTATTAACAGATTTTATAAACTGTTTTCTGTCGAAACCAAGATTAAGTTTCTTTAGAAATCAGTTTTAATTAAACAAATTTTTAACTTACAGAGAATTACAGATCTATAACGTTGTTTTAAAAGCAGTTGTTCATATCAGTTTATTTTGAAACCAAGATTGAGTTTCTATTAAACTGATATATTGATTCATTGAAACCAAGATTGAGTTTGTTTGAAGCAGATTCGGTACAAGATTATAGAAACCAGGATTGAATTTCTTAGATACCAGTTTATAACAGTTTATTTAACTGTTTGTGTTTGATCTGTCAGGATGACAAACACGATTGTGACTACTCCTGTGAACGTAACTGGTGCGCCGGTTACCAACATAGTTGCTAATCATGCGGAAAAACCAAAAAAATTCAATGGGTAGAAATTTAAGAGGTGGTAACAGAAGATGTTCTTTTATCTCATAACTTTGAACCTTGCGCGGTTCTTAAATGAGACTACACCTCAGGTGGAACCTCCTAAGGAAGGTAAACTTTCTAATGCATAGGCTATGCAAGCTGTGGAAGCATGGAAACATTCTGACTTCTTGTGTCACAACTATGTTCTAAATGGTCTGGTGGACTCTTTGTACAACGTGTACTGCAAGACCACGACTGCCAAAGAATTATGAGAGTCATTGGAACGCAAGTACAAGAAAGAGGATGTTGGTACAAAGTTCTATAGAAACCTTAGAATAGTGGATCTACTAAAACCTTGTTGAGTTTCATTGTAGAAATAGATCATGTGAAACATATCTATTAAGATCTTCTTAATGAAAATTGACAACATCTTTTTTTGTTAAAAACATTATGTAATAGGCGATATTGTTTAATTGTTTAGTCGAAAGACTTTCTTTAAAGTGGTTTTGTATAACGGATCTTACAAAACATTAGTGTTTTAAACAAAAGTCGATTAAAATCGATTTTGTTAAGAAATACTATGTGATTGAGCACGTTGTTAATAATACCAAATTAGTTTTAAACTAATCATGGGACCTCGTATTAACAATATATTTGGAATGTCACGAGTGACATTAAAGGATCTGCTCCCACCTTAGGTAAAGGAACCGATACTTTAGTTGTACTTGTATCGGTAGATGCTTTTGAAGCATTCAGCAAACCTATGTGCCATAACTATACGTTATATTGGTCTGTGAATGACATAAAAACTGGAGGCCAGAGTGAATCTACCTTAGGTAATGTGGATAACACTGCCTTTCGGTATCATGTCTGTATATGGTGATAAGAGTTTGAATTATCTCTTTCAATCAGCTGAAATAGGTAGATTGAATTGAACAACTCTCTAACGTTCTAATATCAATGGTAAAAGGAGATGTTATTCACATCTGGAAAAAGAGTCTAAATTAACCAATGCGTTGTACGAAGCCGAGGTTCGTAGTAATCTTGGTCCGAATGGTGCTTAGTGAAATTTGGCTTCATTACTGTGTTTGAATCAAATTGAGTAACGAAATAACATAATTTTGAGTCTATTGGGGTTTACACCTTTAAATTTTAAGCTAATCATATTTTCTAATGGTCATTTTTAGTAAAATGAGTATGAATTAACTTATTGGATTCTTTAAACGTATGGCATGTCTGACTCAGACTTATTTGTAAATATAACTCAATATGTTCCCTAATCAAAACCAAATTGGATACCCCATTTTGTTTGTACGGACTACAATTAAAACTTGTATTGAAGCCAATGACAAGATTGCTTTTTCTCTCAGTTGAACGGAAAATAACCGACCCTTGATAGGATTCACATGTTTTAGGTTAATAGGTATTGATACCTACAAAGGTAGCGATTAGCGAGTACTATCTCATATTTGCTGAGTGTGTATTAACACAATATGCCATGTACACTTACCTGAATAAGGATATAGACTATTGTTCTATATAAACTAAGTTGAGAAATCACTTATTATCGGATCAAGGGTGGTTCGAGTCATACGGAGGGTGAATTTGTGTCTTCATTTCTAAATTTATGTGTTAAACTTAAAATAAGACACAAGAATGTATTTCTCTCGATATAGAAAAGAATCGTGCCTTAGAAGATATGGTTAATGCCATGTTCGTAAGTCCCTGGTTTAAGCCAATGCATGTGGGGGAAAGCGATTATATCGGCTACTTATCTTTTAGATATCCTTGTAAAGAAAGTAAGATAATTTTATGAACTATATGGGTGAGAAGAAAACTATCTTATAAGTATTTACAACTGTGGGGGGTATCTAGCTAAGATATTTGTATTGAACCCCAAGGTTCAAGAGATTTGACCTGAAACTGTGAATTGCATGTTCTTAGTATATGCTCATAACAATAGTGCTTATGGTTTCTTTGTATTTGTGGATATACACAAGGATATGATAATGGAATAAAGAAGTGCTTCCTTCTTTGAAAATATATTTCCTTGTTCACAAAGGAAATTGGAAGATCATCTAGAATAAATGATGAAGTTGTCCAAGATCAAGACAACGGGGACGAATAATGATCTCCAAGATGAGAAATAATATCCAACCCGAGGAAGAGAGGTTGACCCTAGGACGAAAACAAAAGGGCAAAAAGTTCTAGAAAACGTTTGGACCCGACTTTTATTTCATTTATTGTAGGAATAGGAACCTACTTCTTATCGAGAAGCGGAAACTTCCTCGGAAATGGCTCCAATGCGGAGAAGAAGCCAATAAAAATTAAAAAGTATTCTATATTCATATTTGCTTTCTTTTCGTGATAACTTTTGGCCCAATTGCCAATTATCTTTCTAATGTCGGCAACTCAACTAGTAAATAAGTTTTAAGGTAAACTACAAAAAGCGTAGTATTCTATATAAGTTAAACAGCTACATAATTAAGGCTTACAAGTGTCCCAGTATGTTACTATAAGTTAATTAAATTGATTTAAAAAAAACCAATTCATGCAAGAACCATATTCATGTTTAGATCATATTGTGATAACAAATAAATTAAAGCAGGGATAACACTTTTCAGAAAATACCAAATAATTTCGATTCAGCAAAATAACCACTTTGTTCGCCCATCTGCGAGATGTTAGAACATTGTTTCGACTTTTTTGTGTGTGGATGTTTCACATGTTAAGAAGTGGGACGGCACATGGCCCTCTAATTAAAAACAATCGCATTTTTATTAGTTTTGCACATAAATACATATAACATAGAACATATATGAGTCATATAATTCAAGTTTGGGTTAAGTCAATACATAGCCTATGAATTTACCAAAATTTTCATAGTTAGGTAACGAACTTACTAAAATACTGTTATAACTCATGAAACTTACAAATCTATTCCAATACCACCAATATCATTCATATTTGCCATGGGTTACCGTCTGAAACCGGCTATACTTATACACATCAGCTTCTTAAAAAAAATGTCATTTATTAATTAACAACCTACCCTCTTCCCTTTTATAACCCTACCCACATAAAAACCCCTTTTATAACCCTAATTCTCAAATGCAGAATGATCTGTATATGAGACCCTTGAGAAGTTGTAGCCATTCAAGAAGCTAGGATGATCATGGTGAGATAATCTCCTATTCTTCCAAGCGAAAAACAAGTCTCCATATAAGAGTTAACTGGCTCCCTTGCGATTTCTTATATCATTAGAAACTCGTTCCACAAATAAGCAAAACAAGGCTTGTAATCATAATCCCAGCAGATATTCCATACCCCCATTGCCTACCCACTTTATCTTGTATATACAACATTACAGTCGCTGTTAAAAGAGACCCAAGGCTAACACATAAGTAAAATTTGTTAAAGAAGTAGACCATAGCTTTCTCTTCCTTCGGGTCTGACTTGTCATATTGTCAGACCCAAATCCTGACACGTTTGTATGCTACCACCACCAAGTGCTACGGTGTAAAGGGATATGTAGAGCATAACCCGCTGACTTGTGTTGGCTTTTACGTAGTTACCTGAGTCGTTGCAAGGTGGCAGTTTCATGTTGGGGATGGCTGTTACTATTGTTAATAATGCTACATAATTGAGTGTCCACACGACGACAGAATCTATGAGATGAAGATGAAGAACTCGACATTGTGATTGTGTATTTTGATTGTGATTTGTTTTGGGGATGGTGGCTTTTGTGATGAAAAGTAACAGTTGGAAAAATAACCCACAACCCTAACTGGTTTTATTTTGATATAGGAAGAATAGTGGGCCTAAAATTTTGATGTGAAACCCAACAGGTAATATTACCTATTTCAACAAGTCGCAACAAGTTTCATGAGTGATAACAGTATTTTTATAAGTTCATTACCTAACTATGGAAATTTTGGTAAGTTCATGAGCTATTTATGAACTTAACCCTTCAAGTTTATATGCAAGTTCCCTTTAGTTTACAAGTGTAAGGCCTTTTTGTTGTTATTACCTACGGCCAACGAAGACCACAAAACGACCCTGGGAAGCGACACTTAATTAGAAAGAACACAAAGGAACATTTTGTGAAAAAATACTGATGATTTAGCGGTAACAAGGTTTAGAACTCGCGCTTCACGGCGGGATGTTTGCTTACGCGAGTTAAGAAAAGATTGTATACATCGATTTAAAAAGAAAATTGTAAAATATAAAATGTATGGTTATAAACATTATAAAAAGTTTCATTGTTAAGTACTCATAAATAAATACATAGTTAAGATGTAATTAAGTCTACCAGTATACATAGTCCTTGTACATGATAATCGTATTGTAAGTTTAAACAGGCTTGTAAAGAGATAGTGGTCTTCGGAAACTATCCACGCTAAGTATCCACAACGCAATAAAATCATAGAGAAGAAAGAAAATTGCTATTGTAAAATCAAACCACTTTTAGATGTTCTTATTCAACAGTTTACTATTACAGTAAGTCTCTTGTAGGAACTAGATGCATCCAATAAGCCGCTTTAAGGGAGAGAGTTTTTTCGCAAAGTTTCGTTGTTTGTTCTGTCGTCGCCTTTTCATTTCCAATTCCATAAAAGATGTCGATTAGTAATAGGATGGACGTCTACAAAGAAAGATGGGAAACCGAAGAGGTTGCGGTGAGAAAATAGTTCGCATCGAATCACTTGTCACGACATTCTCTTCGGTTCTACATCATTCTTTGTTAAAACGCATTCTACCAATGATCAAGGCCTTTTGTAATATTGAATGGTAATCACATCATCAATTCAAACGAACAAGGCATCAACCTTTACCTAGTTGTCCATCCTTAAATGTAAGTCTAGAAGACGAAAGAGGCCCCGAAACATCATCAAACCACATAGTTCGGATAGTTTTAGGATGAAAAAAGTAGTTCATTTGACCATTCATACACCGCCTTCACCTCACGTAGCATCTTTCTACCCTAAGGATGTGTATTGCTATTATCATCCATGTATAAATGACCCTAAGAAACATTATCGATTTAAACCAGGTTTACTAAGATCTCTAACTAAGAGTTTTTCGAAATCGAAGGTGATAGAATATGATTTTTTAGGAGAAGGACTTAGTTTACCTGTCACACCCCCAAACGGGCCCTAGACGGAATACGTGTCCGGAGGCGTGACATTCCTGGAATCTCAAGTACAAAGCATAAAGAACGAATTCTAAGGGTAAGTTTTAAAAATAAACACCGTTGCATAAATTTGAAATAATAATAAGTTTACATCAATCAAATTTAAAAGATTCAAAAGTTAAAATGCGAAAGCTTTAATAAGTTCAACAACGGTATTTAAGATAACATAGTTGAAATCTGAAAACTGGTTCGGGCAATTAGACTTCATATAGATCAAGCAACATCTTCCAAGCTAAACACCTGAGAAAAACATGCTTAAAATGGTCAACATAAAGTTGAGTGAATTTATAGATTTAATTTGATGTAATGGTGGACTACAAAATTTTACAGGCATGCGACAGTTATAACAAATACAACTTCACATAAAAGATATTTACGTTGCACTAAGCTCATGACACCGATGCTAATTCTGAGACATAGCTTTCATATAGCTATAGGTTGCATTTCCCTAGAGGAAATCCGACCTAAGATTTCCTATCTGAAATTCGACATGACATATATCCGTTTAATCGGGTGCCCCGTGGGTAGTGAGCGTTATTCACCCTGATAGGGATAATTAGTCCCAATAGATCTATTTATTCACTCGCGTTCTCTCGACTGGTCCTCCGGTCAAGAGATTAACAGTTCATGATAGTTTTGGGCAATAGGAGGTCTAGCGCTACTTAGGCAACACGTAAACTTTCCGAGAATTTTTGGAAAATTCTCATGAAAGTACTTATGTCCGATTTTAAAAACAAGCAATGTTTCTCACCCCAAGGTTATAAAACATTTATTCAAAACGAGTAAAAGTGTGAGGCTATGAACTCACCTTGATACGGTCACTAATGAACGGTGGTACACGGGTATGACCTAAAAGAATACGAGTTTCGATTTAGTCTCGGAAAGTTAACGTATGTGATTTGATGCATGAACGTTTATTATTCATTTTTGGTAAACGTTATTTGTGTATTAAAACATTAGTGATCGGTTTTTATGAAAGGTCTTAAGTTGTAAGTAAGTATGAAAATAATATTAAATTAGTTATATAAATATAATATTATATTATTATTAACGTATAAATAAAATTATTATTTATAATTTGATATTTCTAAATCGTTAAGTAATTTATTCAAAACATTTTAAAATTTATGTTTTCTAAGAAATTTCTTAGTATAAAGTTTTTACAAAAATTTCGGCATGAGCCGTTCGTGTTTACACATTTCCAAATCAAAATTTACATTTTACAAACTCTACACAATCGTTTTCCGTTTAAAACAAGTCTAACGAGTCACTAAAACTCTTATTGGGCTTTTAGGCCCACTAAGCCTTTAATATGCCAAAGTACGAAATAAATAAGTCCGATATACTAAAAAGATAACAAACAAGTTCTAGGTTTAAGCTACCACGAGCTCATAATAAGTCAAGACAAATAAGTCGAACCTATAAGCTTATGAATAAGCTTGGGCCGTGGGTTTATGTTATGGGTGATGTGGGCTCGTAGGCCCATTAAGCTTTATTTGAGCTTATTAGTTAAGTCAAATAAACTTAATGTTTTACCCTTACAAAAATACGCTATAAATAAGTATACCAAATTTAAGTTACAAGAAATAAGCTTAAGATAATATTTCTTTATGTTTTCTTATTTATTCGTATATATGTATATGCTAAAATAAGTTCAAATAATCAAACAAGCTCTCAAATAAGCTCACAAATATAAGCCGAATACAAAAAGCTCAAAAGTACAAGTATTATTACATAAAAATAACCACGATCACAAAACTATAATTTTCTTGTATTTATTCTTAAAATTTTCGAACCACAACTATAACCTTTTAAGGTTTATGTATTTTCAAAATCATTCTTGTTATAAAACAAGATGTACAACAAAGGTTTATGCATCAAGAAGAGTAGAAAAGTACAAGTTATTTGAGGATTTGGAGACTTACAAAGAAAATGATTTTTAGAGATGAACAAAGATCGAGAACAACCCAAACGTTGTTTATTTTATACTCGAATGATTAAATGATCAAGCCTTCAACTATTCTTCAAATGTAAATGATTAAAAGTGAAAAATGTATAGTTTTGTATGTTTTTGTATTGGTTCGTGTGTAGGGAGAGACAAAGAGAGAAAATGAATCTTGTGTGTGTGAAATGTGTGCAAGAGATGAGAAGCACATAAATATAACTACAAGGATCACACACACACACACATACACACACTCCTTGTGTGCCGTTCGGTTAGGGGACAAGAATAGGGGGACCAAAATGATCTTTCTATCACATTAATTCTAGTACAAGTCCTTTACCTTAATTCAAGCTAGTATGTCTAGGAATAAAGTTCAAAATTTGAATCCTATGCATGTATATACATGCATATCCGGTTGCAAATGAGACCAAAATGGAGACCAAAATGGTCTAAATTATTTTAGGATCACTAGTGCTAGATATTGAATTAATTCTCAAACATGCATGCACATCAAATGTTACTTGTAATATTTGGGATACACAAATATTAAAAATGCATAACGACTTCATGGAAAATTATGAAATTTTAATTATTGCTTAAAAATGTAAAAACGCATCCACTGACGAAAGACTACGATAAAATACAATACGGTTCGCTCCCGGAGATGATTCTCTGATATTAACGGGACAAATTCCCGGTTACGCGTAAAAGTTATACAAAACTTATAAAAATTCAAACTATTAGACGGAAACGGTTATGATACTGAACGGAAATTCACGGGTGGTGACATTCTTTCCCCTTTAAAGAAGCTTTGTCCTCAAAGCTTAGGACGCAACCTCTGCCGCGAGTGCAGAGTTGGTGAAAAGGTGCGGGTACTTCTTTTGCATTTGGTCTTCACGCTCCCACGTAAACTCAGGACCTCTCCTAGAGTTCTAACATACCTTGACAATCAGAATACGACTCTGCTTGAGACGCTTGACCTCACGGTCCATGATCTCGACAGGTTCTTCGATGAAGTGCAGTTTTTCATCGATTTGGATTTCATCCAACGGTATAGCAAAAGGTTCATCAGCTAAGCATTTCTTCAAATTCGAGACGTGAAACGTACTATGAACTCTGTTCAACTTCTCTGGGAGTTCAAGACGATAGGCAACGGTTCCTACTTTAGCGATGATCTTAAAAGGTCCAATATAGCGAAGGTTCAACTTTCCCCGTTTGCTAAAACGTATCACCCCTTTCCATGGCGATACCTTCAACATGACCTTGTCTGCTACTTGAAACTCAAGAGGTTTTTGTCTTACGTCGGCATAACTCTTTTGATGATCACGATTACCCAAATCGTGTCATAACTGCCTATTGTTCTTTGTAGCCTTGTGATAAAATCCATAGCTATGTTTTCCCATTTCTAATAGGGTATTTCTGGTGGTGATGCATGCTTTTATGTTCGGGCCATTGGTACAACCGCTTAAGATTATGATATATCTTATCCGATCCAGGGTAGATGAAATAGTTAGATTTGTGTGTCTCATGCTTAATCAATTCTCCTAAGTCTCTAATGCGTGGTAACCAACTCCTCCTCCTAATGTAGAGAGTTCCATCGAGACGACTCTCAAACTCGTTGTCTATTCCATGAAGGTTCTCATCCTTAATGTTCTCTGTCTTGAGAGATTCTACTTATGTTTTGTGAATCTGTGGCGGTAGGTTTGAATTAATAGTCATCACTAAGGCTCTCACCCTGAGAGGCTTAGCTTGCTCCGTTCTGCTACTACGTTTGCTTTTCCAAGGCAGTATCGAGTCTCTCCATTGTAATTACTAGGTAATTTTAACAATCTACGTGGTCTCATGTTCATTTCCCTTTGATTTATAATGTGTTGTAAGCTTTTATGGGTTGTAAACATGGTAAGCTTTATGTCATACAGGTAGCGTTCCTAAATATTGAGAGTAATCACTATTGCTCCTAATTCTAGGTCATGTGTCGGGTAGTTCTTCTCATGAACTTTCAGTTGTCGAGAGTCGTAAGCTATTACTTTCTCCATATGCATCATTATAGTGCTAAATCCATTATGTGAGGCGTTATAAGCCATGAAGTTTTCCGTTTCATCAAGAGAGGCTAAAATCAGTGCATGATAAAGTTTCTACATCACAGTTGAAAGGCTTCTTCTTATTTCTCTACCCATTGGTATTTCACATTTTCCCTAAGTCGGTTTGGTTAAAGGTTTTTATATCCTAGAGAAACATTCGATAAATTATCGGTAGTAACCGGCAGGACCTAAGAATTTTCGTGTCTAGGTTGGGGTTTGTAGGCGTTGCCTAATCCTTGATTGACTCAATCTTGGCGGAACCTCCATGAATGTATTAACTATCAACAACGTGGTCAAGAAATTGCACTTCCGGGGGCCAGAATTCACACTTAGAGAATTTGGCGTACAATTTCTTATTCTTAAACGTTTCCAAGGTATGCCTAAGGTGTTCCTCGTGCTCCTCATTTCTGCTTGAGCAAATAGAGATATCATCGATGAACTTATCCAAGTATGGTTTGTACACCCGACTTATGAGATCCATGAATGCCTCTGGTGTGTTGTTCAAACCAAATGGCATGACTTGAAACTTGAAATGTTCATAACGGGTCCTAAATATGGTCTAAGAATATCCTTTTCTTGAACTCTAATTAGTGGTCACTAGTCCTTAGGTCGATTTTTGAGTAAACGTTAGATCCTCATAGTTAATCGAAAAGGTCATCTATACTAGGTAACGGTAACGTTTCTTCACGGTTAGCTTGTTCAATTCTTGGTTGTTGATGTACATCATTAAGGATCCATCCTTCTTTTTGACGAACAATATCAGAGCTCCCCAGGGTGAGGAACCCGGTCTTACTAATCCTTTTGAGTATATGACATACTACGCCAGAGACGGTTAACTCTCTTTCTCTCAACACATAGCATGCCTCTGAGTTTCAAGTTATCCCGCTCCAATGTATCAATCCTATCAAACAATCTTTGCTTGCTAGCAACTATCGATGCATATCCATTACTCTTATTGTTTCGAATCGTTAAGGTTTCATCACCTAAGGGGATACGAACGATTTTTTTTCTTCATAATTTCTAATGGCGTGGTACTTTGTCAACCAACCTATACCGATGATAACGTCGACACTACCAAGTCCTACGGGCATTAAGTCTATTTTGAATAGATGATTTAGAAAATTCAATGTACAATCTTAAATGATGGTATCAATTCCTATGACATTTTCGTTGGCTAACTCAACAGAGTACTTAGTGTCTACGGGACGATGTCACTTAAAGGGCTAATCTTAGCGGAGGTGAGGCTTCTATCAACTAGGTTTCATGTACTTGCAATAATTCCGTCCTTTGATTCAACTTTAGGTCCATCAAAAGTTTTGTTAATACGAGAATCTCATAATTTACGTGATTCCAACTCAAAAAAAGGTAAGTATATTGAAGGAAATCTTCTAGTTCTATTGGTTATAATCCAATTAGAGTGATAAGTCTGTTATGTTCTAAGTTTCTAAAATCCATAATTATCGTGACTACACGGAGCGTGATTCGGTCTCTCGGCTAAGGGTGTGGTGTCTCTATGTGATAGGGTTACTTAGTTTTGGTGCTTACGAATACACGTGACCGACATGACTCACGAATACGCACGCAAGATATTAATTAAAACACAAGTTCGATATAATCCCGTAGACAATGTAGAGAAAAGAAACAAAAATAAAAATGGAAAGTAAGGGTAAATTGACAAAATTTTATGGTGACTACTCCCAGCATAACATGGTCCTTCTTGAATCATACATAGGTGATCAGGCTATACATAATTTAAGAACTAACGATAATATGCTCATTTCGTCAAACTAGTGTTATGTTTGGTATAAACGATATAGTTTTTAAGGTGGCAAAATAGTTCGTAACAATAAAAATAAGGTAGCTTATATAACGACATAAGATATTTCGTAAAATAGCTCAAGAGGTGATATCAAAATAGTTTACGAGAAAATCACTTGACGGTTTATAATGTAACAGTAAGGGGGTTCATAATATGGTATCAAATGGTTTACGAGTTGACAACTCAAAAATTTATAAAGTGACAACGTAATAGTTTATAGAAGGCACGAAGTAGTTCATAAGATGACGATGACATAGTTTATAATTTAACAGCGAAATAGTTTGTTTGTTTTAAATGACAACGAAATAATTCATGAGGTGACAATGAAATGGTTTATAAAATGACCGCAAAGTAGGTAGCAAAAGAGTCGACAATTAACCGTAGAATAGGTTATAAGATGGAAAAAATTTAGTTCATTAAATGATAGCCAGATAAGTTACGAGGTAATAGAGGGATAATTATAAGATGTTGACAAAGTGGTTTGTAGGATGATATCGAAATAGTTTATAAGGTATTAGCGAAACAGTTTTAAAATTATGGCAAAAGAGTTTATAAACGACGATGAAATAGGTTAAAAGATGAAAAACGATTTAGTTTGTTAACAATGATTGCAAAAATAGTTTATAGGGTGACAACGTAATAGTTTATAAGATGGTAACAAAATAATTTTTTAGAATGATAGTAAAATGGTTAATACGCTGTCGGCAAAATGGTTCGTAGATTGATGGTAAAATAGTTTATAAAATGTCTATAAAATAGTTTATGAGGTGACGCTGGAATGGTTTATAAATGATAGTGAAATGGTTTATAAGGTGTTGAAATAAACAAGAAGCTATTAGCTAAACGGTTTGTAAGGTGGCGGTAAAATAGCTTATAACGCGACAACTACTATGTTTATAGGATGACACTAAAATAGTTCATAGGATAACATCCAATTAGTCTATAACAGTAAAGCGGTTTATAAAATAATAGTGAAATGGGTTGTATGATGGTAATAGATTTGAGGAGTACCTTATATAAATTATTTGAGAATTGAAGTGTAACTAACAAAATCGTCATGACACAAAATGAACAGATGGTTTAAAAACATCCACACAATACCCGAAATTCACAAGGAAGTACTAGTGCGATACTCTTTTGGTTACGGTTCAAGTCTACTTAGGTTCTACTGGGTACGATAGGAAATCTCTTTTTAAGTATCAACATTATCACTGACGACCTTGGAGTTCTCGCGAGCTTTTACTTTTCAACTACGGTTCGCACGGCTCAGATTTGGACAATCACTCTTTTAATGTCCTGATTTTCCACACTCACAATATGTATTTCAGGTTTCTAATATGCCACTACGGCCTCTGTTGTTATCAAAATGGGTGTCCTACAATCTCTACTCATATGGCCAACTCTCTTGTAGTTATTGCACTCCACAGTGCATGACCCAGTGTGGCCCAACTTACGTTTGTTGAAGTAGGGTAACTTTCCTATATATCCAATTTTGTTATTTGGTCTACCAGTGTAAGCTCTCACGACCTTTTCTTGTTTATTTCGTTATTGGCATTCCTTACCATCTCGGTTTCCTAACGTACGACCTGATCCATTTAGTCGTGAGCTACGCGGATTTTTGCCTCAATAGCTTTAATAGCATTAGCAGTTCGTCGGGTTACAATACGCTCGATCCTCGCGGAACTCATTCCTTGTCTCGTTGTCATTATTTTCTTCACATTCGAACGGAGTAAGCGAAATAAATTAAGTCAAATTTCAAAAGTTGTTTTTCCAAAAAGAAATAGAATGTTATGAGGTGATGGGTTAAAGTTGTGTGCGAGTTAATCAGCATGTTTCTAGAAGGTACAAGAAGTAAGAAAAGTTAAGACGTGACGAGATGACGTAGGTGTTTCAACAGCATGGGGCGGGTGTTCACAGTTACATCACATTGGTTTCAAAATATAGAAATAACGAGTTGCGTAACCACTACGTCAACACTAAAACGCTACTTAAGCTCATTACTGCAACACTAATGAACATATCTAAGGATGGTATCCCCATATGCTTCCCTAGCACCCCGCCTCAAATCTGCCAACTCACACATCGATCATACAATCGAAAACCGGAAGTCTATCTGACCTGCCACTCTCATACGTGACATGTCGCGCTAGAGTCGGTCAACTCTCTGACTCTCAACACTCGCGGTGCCTCTGAGCCTCCTGTTATCCCTCTCCAACTCAGCAATCCTCTCAGTCAAAGCAGTGACTGCCGACTCAACCCCAACAATCCTATGTCCCTGCTCCCTCTAGACTCCCTCAATGACCTGTATACGATGGACTGGGATAGCCTCTGTGTGATCATGGAACCTCTGAACCAAATCTCCCAATGTCTCATACGTAACCTCTACTGCTCCCTCCTGAGCAGGCTCAGGAATATCCTCTGGCATCACAGGATGCGTAACCCTCTCAACTCTGACCTCAACCGGGCCCCTCGTACCCGTCTCACTCTCCTCTCGATCAACAGCCTCAACTACAACTCTAGCATCAATCCCTCTATCCCTAAGAGCATCTGCGTAAGCAATACACTCATCAATCTCTGCCTGAATCTCTGGGTCGATATCCTGCTCTAAGTGAGGCTCATCACTACCCCTGACAATAACATCATCCCTCAAACTAGTCTCTCTAGGATCAACCTCTACATCTGCCAAATAACCAGAATCCCTAACCCTCTTAGGCGATGGTATCAAATCAGCACGGACAGGAGATAAAGCTCCGGATACAGGTGGTAATGCAGGTACAGATGTCATAGGGGACCTACGTCTCTTGCGAGATGGCCCCGCAGAAGTACTCGGTAAATCAGGAGAAGAATGATCTGACAATGAGTGTCTCGAAGAAGAATCAGATGAAGCATCCGAATGAAAATCTGATGATGCCTCTGATGATGAATCTGAAGAAGAATCTCGAGCTGAATCATCTAGAGAAAAATAATCTGATGAAGAATGATCGACAGAATGTCTCACAGCAAGTTGCTGAACAGGTAACGGTCCAACCCTCTTCCTCGCAGTCATCATGTATACAGCCCCCAACACCCAAGCAACCCGGCGGCTCCCACTCACCTAACCCACCTCCCGAGCCCTAACAAGCGCTCCACTACCCCAGTATCCGGTAAGCCCAAGGGTCAACCCCGCGCCGCTGGCCCAACCATCACCCCCTCCAAAACCAACCGCGTTGCTCGCCCCCCCACCGCCCACAAACCGCATCATCAATCCTCACAACCACACCGGGCCCATTAAGATGGTAGCGGTACGATCGACCATGAAGAAATAGGCGTCCAGTTGCTAGAATCATAAATCGACGCGAGGATATAACATGTGATCCTTTACCTGGTAGAAGAGGTAATATTAGTGAAAGGTGTACCATGGGTAGGTGATGGTGGTGTATCTGGTATATCATTATCTGTGGTGTCGTCAACCGATGATAAAAATGGTGAGATAGCTGGTAATTGGTGGAATAATATCCTGATGATGAACCATAGATGGATCAACTCTGAATACAGATTCATGGTGAGTAATCAGGAGATGCTGGTGTATAATCTAGGGATGGTGGTATAGTAGGTGATATGATAGGTGTCTCTATAGGTATCACTATAGTGTCAGTCTGAGTAGTGGGTGGAGTAATCACTGGTGTGGTGTCGGGAATAGTAGTAGGGATAGTACCGAACAAGATAACTTGTCCAGCAGGTGTCCCTACGCTATCCTCTGATGAATCCGAAGAAACTGAGATAACTGAAATAGCCATGACCTGCATATACAACTTCTATATATGTAAATAGGGAAATATACGTACGGCAAACGTGAACGCAGAGAAGAACAGACACAAGACAAACGTAAGCTCATAGCAAAATAGAGCTCAAATTCAAAATAAACGCAAAGAAACATAACGAATGGAACAATAAATGCATGGCAGAGGTAAACCCATATCATAGCATGCTCAAGGCAAAATGATACTCACGTATACGCCATAGCAAAAGCACGTATAAGGCACACATAAAAGCACGTAAGGATCACATACTGGTTATAGACCAGACCTAGTATATACTACCTGGT
The DNA here is from genome assembly GCA_026074375.1 of Tanacetum coccineum. Classification (NCBI taxonomy): domain Eukaryota; kingdom Viridiplantae; phylum Streptophyta; class Magnoliopsida; order Asterales; family Asteraceae; genus Tanacetum; species Tanacetum coccineum. The sequence goes on from BQNB010008434.1 coordinate 23,917, forward strand.
TCTCTATAACCTTGGCTCTGAATACCAATCTGTCACACCCCCAAACGGGCCCTGGACGGAATACGTGTCCGGAGGCGTGACGTTCCTGGATATCTCAAGTACAAAGCATAAAGAACGACCTCTAAGGGTACGTTTTAAAAATAAACACCGTTGCATAAATTTAAAATAATAATAAGTTTACATCAATCAAATTTAAAAGATTCAAAAGTTAAAATGCGGAAGCTTTAATAAGTTCAACAACGGTATTTAAGATAACATAGATGAAATCTGAAAACTGGTTCGGGCAATTAGACTTCATATAGATCAAGCAACATCTTCCAAGCTAAGCACCTGAGAAAAACATGCTTAAAACGGTCAACATAAAGTTGAGTGAATTCATAGGTTTAATTTGATGTAATAGTGGACCACAAGATTTTACAGGCAGGCGATACTTATAACAAATACAACTTCACATAAAAGATATTTACGTTGCACTAAGCTCATGACACCGATGTTAATCCTGAGACATAGCTTTCATATAGTTATAGGTTTCATTGCCCTAGAGGAAATCCGACCTAAGATTTCCTATCTAAAATTTGACATGACATATATCCGTTTAATCGGTGCCCCGTGGGTAGTGAGCGCTACTCACCCGGATAGGGATAATTAGTCCCAATAGATCTATTTATTCACTCACGCTCCCTCGACCGGTCCTCCGGTCAAGAGATTAATAGTTCATGAAAGTTTTGGGCAATAGGAGGTCTAGCGCTACTTAGGCAACACGTAAATAGGGAAAATTCTCATGAAAGAACTTGTGTTCGATTTTAAAAACAAGCAATGTCTCACCCCAAAGTTATAAAACATTTATTAAAAACGGGTAAAAGTGCGGGGCTATGAACTCACCTTGATGATATAGTAAAGAGTACACGTCAAAAGTAGGGTCACTCAAAACGAACGGTGGTACATGGGTATGACCTAGAAGAATACGGGTTTCGATTTAGTCTCGGAAAGTTAACGTATGTGATTTGATGCATGAACGTTTATTATTCATTTTTGGTAAACGTTATTTGTGTTACTTGTAAACGCATAACGTTTATATCACAGTGCTAGATATTGAATTAATTCTCAAGCATGCATGCACATCAAATGTTACTTGTAATATTTGGGATACGCAAATATTGAAAACGCATAACGACTTCACAGAAAATTTTAAAATTTTAATTATTTCTTAAAAACGTAAAAACGCGTCCACTGACGAAAGACTACGATAAAATACAATATGGTTCGCTCCCGGAGATGATTCTCAGATATTAACGGGACAACTTCCCGGTTACGCGTAAAAGTTATACGAAATTTATAAAAATTCAAATTATTAGACGGAAAACGGTTATGATACTGAACGGAAATTCACGGGTTGTGACATTACCCATTAAAACAAAAGAATTAGAAAATGGTAGGATTAAAGAAACACACCAATTGGAGCATATAATTCAACAACCACTTTTTCAACATATGGCTCCTTCTCTCCATGATGGTGTGTACCATTACTATCACCCGCACTTGATCTTAAGTGTTGGGAAATCCTCCCTTTTAAGTGTTAAATAAGGGTAGTGTCATGCTCGTGACTCGAACAAAAACAAGCGCTTATTGGGAGGCAAACTAATCTTTTATTTTATGCATTTTAGGAGTGTCGTGTGTTTTAAATTTTCATTGTTTGTCTTGTATGTCTGATTTATTTGTGATCATGCTTTGTTTTGTTTTTCACATCGTCCTAATTGCAATCAAAGGTATTTTACGTAAAATAAGTGTAGGAAAAAATATCCGGTTTTTAAGAACCATTTCAAACATATAAAATAGATAGTTTAAGTTAAAATCGCAATTTTATATTTTATTGTCTGTTTTGAGTCGTATGTTTTTACTAATCGTTTTTGTGGCCTATGCATTAAAAATTTTCGAGGAAATACTAATGGGATATGTTTGTAGAAATTTTTCCAAGAAATGAAGAAATAAAATTTCACAGTGCATGGAGACGGCGTCAGAATTAATCCTGATAGCGTCACCACTGTAGCACTTAAGAAATTTTCGTTTCTTCAATTTAAAAAAAAATTATTTTTGTTTGATTTCCAAGATTTTTAATTTCCCAAACTTTTTCAGAAAGCCACGATTACATTAGTGCTAACATTCTATCTTTATTGCTTTCTTAGGATTTTAGTTCATGATTAATAGGGTTGTATATTATTTTCCCGCATATTTTACTCTTGGTATGGTTGTTTTTGTCTATGATTACAGGTTATATTAGATGAGAAAAGTCCGAAAGTTCTTACGATTTTCACTTGGACGATTCTTGGATGACGATTTAGCCGGTTTATCTTTTTTCTTCTCCGATATTGAGCAAACCATGAGAGTATTAGTTTCTCTCTCCTTTTATTTATGTTCCCATTTCTCGTTTTTTGGGTACTCATAGAACATTAGGGACAATGTTCAAAATAAGTGTGGAGGGTAATAAAAGTCTTAGAAACTATTCCTTCAATTGCATTTGCTTTGTTCTTAAAATGATGTGTAATATACCGAAACATAGTTTATTACGGTAATTTTAGCCCAAATATAAAATTTTTATGGTATATATCAGTGAAACTGTAGTATTAAAAGCGTCTCATGGATAGGAGTTATATGACTAGCACAAAAACCCTACCACTCAAAAAAAATTCCACCCCAAAAAATGTGAGGTTCGCCCCTAGATCTTTAGGAATACAAGCATTCATTTTTAACGCTTATGAGAGTGTACCGGTAGTATTATATATTCTAGAACTTGCTTTAGCGATTCATCCTGAGACTGCTATTGAGATCGCATTCGTATGATTAGGATTTACTAAGTGATAAGTGGCATTAGGATAAACCCCAGTTTTTAGCCTGTATTTGTTATGGTTATGATGATCTCCTCGATCATGTAACTACCCCCACACCCTTGCTATGCACTCATTTTTAGTAGAAGATACCCCTAGTACACTCATTTGAGCCTATCCTTTTTTTATCTTCTATTTAGTGTTTCGGAATGACCAAAAAGGAGATTTCTTTGGATTAAGAAATTCCTTAATAGACTATTCCAGAGTATTTAGTAGTTGAAATTTGTTTACGCCCCACGTAAATGTTACACACAAATCGCCTTAGGCTTCCTTGTATGTACTTATTTTTCGGATATTATTGTTATCATAATTATTTAACCCTAGTTAATTATTTATTTGATTGCATGGTTGCTAAGTCGAGTATATTGTTAGTGTATACAATTTTGGGATGATTAGGATTCATGGTAGTCTTTATTATACAGAGATAGGGAAGAAAAGTTAAGTCATTACCCCTATATTTGTCTAATATTCTTCATGTTTATTAATCCTTCGCAATTCGGGTGATTAGTTAGTCTATTTCATCGAGTTATCATAAAACTCAAGTGTAGGGGTGCAATTATAAACCCTAAGTCATGTATATTATTTATGTTTCAGCAGATGGCAAGGCAAAAGTGTATAAAAATAAATAAAAAAGAAAAAAAATAGCAAAAAAGCAAAAAAAAAATGTTAGATACGGGCTGCCATCTTGCTATTGTTTATGTTCAATAAGAGTCAAGAAAAGAAAAGGAAAGAGTTTGATGTAGAGTTGTGTATATTTGTCCTAGTTTCGTCGAGTCTTGGCTTAGCAACGCCTTTTACATGTATTCTTGTAGATAATTAGCTTGCCACCAGTCAAAATTCTCTCATATCCCCCAAACCGTGTTTCCTTTACCCTACACCTAAACATCATAACCCTTTAAACACCTCTTTGATAGTAATTCCTTGATGCTTACGCCAAAGTAGTAGAGGTTTTGATCCTTTATCAAGCTTATGGTAATCTATATACTATGACAGGTAGTGAGTGTTATTCTCCCGTTTCCTATATTGTTATTATTCATTTTTACACTGAGGGAAAGAGAGAATCCAAACACTTATGTGAGGTACTAGTATATAATTGTTGTGCTTTTAGTTACGAGGTCTATCTGGTTGTGCCATGAACTATCTTTATCGAGTAGGTTAAATGCCTTCGACTTTGCTATTTACAAGGTAGAAAAGCCAATTTGCTTGAGGGCATGCAAATTCCAAGTGTATGGGTATTTGATGAGGTGTACTTTTATACACATTTTCAGGGTCATTTAACCCCAAAAATCATGCAAATATCCTCATTTAACGTACTTAATCATTTCTTTTTGATATTTTAGCATTTGGGAGGCATTGGAAGGAAATACACGTGACTTGAGCTCAATTGGAGTTCTAAAAGACTTGAAAAAGCTCTAAAAAATAAACAACCCGACCTGAGGAACGATGCAACCTTACAAGATTTTGATGGAGCTTAGATTTATGGTGTGTGGAGATGGCGTCGCAAATCCCTCTGACGCCGTCAAAGACTCAAGGCGAAGACGTCACAATCTTTGGTGACATCGTCGTAGTAGTCGACTTAAAAGAAGTCCATGGAAGATTCGGCGGGCTGACGCCGTCGCAATTAACAAGCGACGACGTCGCGACTTATTCCTATATATACAATCCCTATTTTTCATATTTTGAGAGGAAAAATGTAGAGTGTAATTGTAGCAACTATAGAGGTCAATTTTTAGGCTTCCCAAACCCTTTTGTACTCATTCATACTCCATGTTTAATTGAAGTGAAGTTCTGTTACCCTTTTAATCATTCAATATGTCTATGTGTTACTTGATTAATTATTCTTCGCTTTCAATTAACATGCTTGGCTAATTAACTATGTTTGCTTATGATTGCATGAAACCTAGTTATTTATCTTTTGTTATTACTTCTTGTTTATGATGTGCGCGTTAGGATTTAAAAAAGTAGCTTCTTAATTGTAAAGCAAAGATGTATAGGGAAACGCAACTAGGTTAGAGGATACTTGTGACTAGATCACCATTGTTTATATTCCAAGTTAAGTGTTTAATTGATTAGATACTTACACATTCCATTACGAGGGTGAAGGGTAATAAAATATGAGAAGACAACTAGGGAGTAGTGCATGATTAGGTAAACACGATTGTTTAATCATACGAGTTTTTCCCCACTTTTACTTTTCTTGTATAATTAGGAGTAGTTTAGTTTAGTAGTTTAAATCAAACCCCCTTCAAACCTTAGAGTTATTTGCTTTTTAAAAATTATAAAAACAAAAAAATAATCTACCTTTAACGCTTAGACCTTAGTAAACATACAATTCAAGCCTTCCCAAACTATTCCCCTAGAGAACGATAATAACCTACGAGTCTTGCCTATACTACACTACAACGGTTAGGTATATTGCCTAGGAGGGTTGTAAAACTTCTGCATTGCATCCCACCGCATCAAGGTCTTGGAGGAGCATCTAATGGATCATCAAGAAAAAGGTTAGTTGATTGAGGAGAAAATGTGTTTCTTGAAGAAAAAGGTGAAGAATGTGGTTTTGATTCAAAAGAGGATGATGTGGTTGCTAGAGTAGAAGTGCTATCTTTGGTTGATGGAGTTTTAGAAGGTGCATTTTGTGGTGAAGGAGATGATGATTTTACTATAGGAGATGGTGTGTGAGTGTCATCATCTTCTTGGGTTAAATCTATAAAGAGATTTCTAGGTGGTATTATGTTCACTTTTATTTTCTTGGAAGGATTTGATGAAGAGGCTTGAGTAGAAGCCAAGGATAATAAAGAAGAAGAGGAGTAGGATGAAGATGACGAGGAGGAATAAGGGAGGTGATCATTATTTAATCAAGAGTGAAATGGTGATTTAGGAAAAGCATGTATATTAATTCTAAGAATCCAAAAAGTGTTTAGCAAAATAGAGAAAGGTTGTTAGGGCTAGGAGAAAGATGGTCAACTGCACAGAAACAAATGAGAAAACACTTAAATCTCGTGACTCCCTGGGAACGGTCCATTAAATATTAGGACGATCCTAAATATATTAGGGGGGTCGTCCTATATTTATGGAGGCCGTTCTCTGGGGTGGACAAGAATTTTCTAGAATTTCCTGTTTTTTAAACCTGTGCAGAAAACAAGAATTTTCTAAGATAACGAGAACAGCAAAAGTAAAAGGAAGTGTTTTAGATGCGGAGACCCAATCATCTTATTAGATAATGTCCAAAAACACCAAAGGACAAGAACCAAAGAGCATTCATCGGAGGTTCTTGGAGTGAGCGGTGAAGAAAACGATGAAAATGCTAAAGATGAAACGTGTCCTGTGGCTCAAGCATCAAATGAGATATGCCTTGGAGTCGACTTCGAACCCGATGAGTGGATAAAAGATGGTGGATGCTCTAAACACATGACGGGTAACCAAAAGCTCTTCTCAACCTACAAGGCATACAATGGAGGTAACGTCATTTTTGGTAGTAATCTTCGTGGTAACATCATTGGTAAAGGTACGATTTCTAATGATTCTTTCAGTGTAGATAATGTAGAACATGTAGATAAATTAAGATTTAACTTGCTAAGTGTAGGATAAATATGTGACAATAAATGTAGGGTAACTTTTTCAGAACATGATAGTGAAATCACTAAGGACGGTAAGGTTATAGGTAGAGGTATTAGGATTATACGTGATGAAATTAGGAAATAAACCGAAAGACAAAAAATTTACTTGCAACGATTGATGAAAACTCCACGTTGTGGCATAGGAGGTTAGGACATGCTAATATGCATCTCATTCAATCGTTAGCATCTAAGGAATTAGTTAGAAACATACCTAACTTAAGTTTGATCAACATTTTTGTGATGCTTGCAAAATTAGAAAACAAGCTCACGCTAGTCACAAAGCTAAGAATATAGTCTCAACGACTAGATGCTTAGAACAACTACATATGGATCTCTTGTCCATCTACCGTACAGAGTTATGAAGGAAACCTCTACACCTTAGTCATAGTAGATGACTACTCTAGGTATACTTGGACAAGATTTCTTAAGAATAAAACCGAGGTTTTCGAGCAATTTTAAATCTTTAGTAAGAAAATACAAAATAAATTAGGATGTTCAATAGTGTCAATCAGGACGGACCACGGTAGAGAATTTGATAATGAAGTGCAATTTGGAGAGTTTTGTAAAGCCAACGGTATTACACATAACTTATCGGCTCCACGCACTCCACAATCAAATGGCGTGGTAGAAAGGAAAAATAGGACACTACAAGAAATGAATAGAACCATGTTGAATGAACAATCGCTACCACAAAAGTTTTGGTGCAACGCCGTAGATACTTCAACATACATCCTTAACCGAATCCTAATTGGAGTCATCTTCGAAAAAATACCTTATGAACTCTTAAGAGGCAGGAAACCTACTCTTGATTACTTTAGAGTGTTTGGAAGCAAGTGCTTCATTTTAAACACCAAAGACTACCTCACCAAGTTTGACCAAAAGTCATACGAATGTGTCTTTTTAGGTTACTCCCAAAATAGTAAAGCCTACATCATCCTTAATAAACACACCATGAAAATTGAAGAATCACTTAACGTGACATTCGATAAAACTCCTCCACCCTCTAAGACATCACCCTTAGTGGATGATGACTTAGATGAAGAAGAAGCAATTAAGGTACCGAAAAGAAAAACTTAGAAAATGACGTTGAGGATGAAACCTTAGAAATTGACGAAGTAATCAATATTAAGGAATCTAGGAACCATCAATTAGAAAATGTCATAGAAAACCTTAACCAAAGAACTCTTAGGTCACAAGCCCAAAACCAAAGTAACTCCTTTTGTTTTATATCAACCATAGAACCTAAGAATATGAATGAAGCCTTAACATATGAAAGTTGAATGATCACTATGCAAGAAGAATTAAATCAGTTCGTTCAAACGATGTTTTGGAGTTAGTACCACAACCTAAGAATATGACAATTATAGGAACTAAGTGGGTGTTTAGAAATAAGTTAGATGAGAACGGTGTCGTTTCTCGAAATAAGGCTAGGTTAGTCGCCCAAGATTATAATCAACAAGAGGGCATCGATTACGATGAAACTTATACCTCAATTGCTAGATTAGAGTCTATTAGAATATTATTAGCTTATGCTTGTGCTTCAGATTTTAAGCTATTCCAAATGGATGTAAAAAGTGCATTCCTGAACGGTTTTATCAATGAGGAGGTATATGTGGCACAACCTCTAAAATTCATTGACTTCGAAAGACTAGATCATGTTTATAAACTAAAGAAAGATTTATATGGTCTCAAACAAGCACCCAAAGCTTGGTATGATAGATTAAAAGCTTTTCATATTAAACATGAGTATAAAATGAGAATGGTAGATAACACGGTTTTTACTAAGAAGAAAAGTTCAAATCTCATCATCGTGACGACATTATATTTGGTTCGACTTGTCAAGACATGTGTGATGAATTTGTCAAAATCATGCATGACGAGTTCGAGATGAGCATGATAGGTGAACTTAACTTCTTCCTTGGATTACAAATAAAAAAAATGGAAGACAGTATCTTCTTTAATCAATCTAAATATATTAAAGAAATGCTTAAGAAATTTGGCTTAGAAGATTCTAAACCAATGAAAACCCCTATGTCCTCGGATACTAAAATCATAAAAGATGAAGAGTGTGAGTCGGTAGATAGTACCAAGTATCAAAGCGTGGTAGGTAGTTTACTCTACCTAACGACAAGTAGGCCCGATATCATGTTTAGTATCTGCCTTTGTGCACGCTTCCAAGAGGCTCCCAAAACCTCTCATCTTGAAGCAGTTAAGCGTATCTTACGATACATTAAAGGTACTACGTACTTAGGATTATGGTATCCTAAGGGGACCGACATAGAAACTATAGTATATGCCGACTCTGATCATGCGGGAGATTATGTGGACAAAAAGAGCACTAGCGGTATTTGTACATTCGTGGGATGTTGCTTAACATCTTGGTTCTCGAAGAAACAAACCGCTCTTGCTATATCCACTACCGAATCTAAATACGTAAGCGCCGAAAAGGAATGTCAACAAGCACAATGGATGAAACAAGCTCTTATCGACTACAACATTCGACTCGATGACGTCCCGATCATGTGCGACAATAAAGGTGTGATTGACCTTAGCAAAAACCCAGTGCAACACTCTAGAACTAAACACATCGAAATTCGTCACCACTTTCTTCGTGATAATGTCCAGAAAGGATATATCTCTATCGAAAAAGTGTCGTCTGTCGACAATATTACCGACATTCTCACTAAACTCCTTAAACGTGAATCGTTTAAATATCTACGTCTTGGTTTAGGAATGATGTAACACATTTCATAAATCGTTCTTCTTTTCTTTTGTCACGATTCTAATCCGTGTTCCACTCCGTGTCGTGACAACTTAATTACTTTATCCGATGTACTTTAAGCATTTTTAATTCGCGAAATGCAAATTAAAACGTCACTCGTTTAGTAAAAAAATTGGTCAAAAATCCATTCCAAAACACCTCTACTGGAGGCGGCCCCTGATTATATCAAGCAGCCCCTATATCGATATGAGACCGCCACCAGAAGACACTTATGTCTGTCACCCTCTTTTTGTTAAACACAAAAACAAACACCCCCTTCCTCTTCAACTGGTGCGACAAAACAACCCAAAAACCATCAAAACCTTAAAATCAACTACTAAAACACTAATTGAAGATCAAATCAACACTAATAATCATTCCTAGCATCACAAAGATCATCAATTGTAAGTCAATTCGTCTATATTCTTTCAAATTTGTGTCTGGGTTCATGTTGAACAAAAATTCAAAATTAGGGATTTTCTTTTTTCTTATGTTTATGTGCAATCAGGACTATAATAACACCATGTATAACCAATATGCATCCTGTAGACATAGGATTTGCATAATTAAAGTGTGTTTGTCAAAAATCATTTTCGCACAAAATCCTAATTTTATTTCAAAATTACTCACGTTAGAAACACCATAAAAATATTTTTATGCATTGTTAATACATCGTAAAAACGTTTTTGCATACATGCATAATGGTCTCATGAACAAAAATTCGAAGTACATAATTCATATGTATCTTTCGACATGTTTAGATGAGCAAAATTAAATTAAGAAGCGTTTGGGTTAACTCATAGGTTTTGTTTTAAAGTCAAGTTAACCGTTACTCCACATTTGTTACATATAGGCACACACTAGGCAAGAGTACATAATAAGAAAATTTTGAACAATATTTTGATATAGGTGACAATGCCTCGCAAAACATCGGATGACCACAAAAACACTAGAAGTTACATTCCAAAAATTTCCGTTGAATACAACGAACCACTAAAACGTATTTTTGAATTCTTTGAAAATCAATACATTCATGAAGGCCGGGTAGTTAATCTGAGCTTTAAAAATTTGGTCTATGTTAGGTTCATGTTTAGTCATATTAGGTTTGAGTGTCTTTTCGAAATTGATGAACAAATAGTTCCTCGTTTCATTCTCGAGTTTTACAGTCAATACCGTATCAACTACGATTTGGAAGGTCAAATGTTTGTCGAGTTTGTCTTTCAAAATCAGCTATTCTTATTTTCTCTCAAAGAATTCGGTCAAATCCTTCGTATCCCTTATGAAGGTGATTGTTCTTTTTTCGACAAGTAGTCACTTCTTGCCATATAGTGTCCTAACGGGTGGTCCTTATCAAACTAATCCTCCTTCTCCCGATGACATCAAACTCCTTGTTTAAATCGAACGACGGTGTGTTATCACTCGCATCCATCATGAGCAAGAGGTTGTAGTTGAGGACAATCAAATCTTAACTCGTGAAATCACCGACGTTATGAAGATAATTTTCGCAAGATTTGCCATTGGTGGGAGGAACGTTATTAAGACATAGGTTGACATAATTTAGGAAAATGTCTTTTGTCTTGTGGAATCGGGATATGTCCTCGGTCTCTAACTTAATCGAACTCGTTCTACTCTTCTGTGTCATATGCTCCTTTGTATTGCTACCTCCACACAATATAATCTTGCTTACTTCATTGCTAAATGAATGAAGTTTGTTTACCAATAAACAGTAGGATAAGTTATAGCATATCATACCCTAGATGGTATGTTATTATAGATCATAATGGATTAGCATCATGTCATGTCCTAAAAATCCTGAGTTGTCAACAACTTTATGTCTTGTCGATAGTGTCATGTATAACCTCCTTGCCGCTCAACAATGAGCGAAAATGACTTGAAAGGATTATAGCACTGAGAATGAGACGTTACCTCAAACTTATTCCTCATCGCCTCTCGGTCAACATCCTCCCCTCTCATCCTCAACCGATGATGATTAATGGATGAAAAAAAATGACAAAGGAACCTCGCGTGCAAGCACTCCTTCCCCTACTCATTTTGTCAATTCATTGACAAATGAGGATCCTCGAGTATTTTCAAACCCACCCAATATTGACCCAAACATGGAACCTTTCTATACTCGTCAAACCAAAATAATAAACCGTCAAGTTCAATTATAAGTTGAGCAACGTGGTAGAATAAGGTTAATCGGGAAAAGTCTCAAGAATTTGTTAAGGGGAAAAAAGAAGAAGTGAGCAATTTAGATAACTGCTATATAGACAATTTATTTCGCTTGTACTTAAGTATAATTATTGGTACTTATTTTTACTATCTATGCTTTGGCACTTTAACTTATATTATTTGGTAGGATTTTTAGAAATTAGTTTGGGCAATGTAGTTTTCCTTGGATGATCGTTCCATTTTATCATCCTAAACTTATTTGCATGCTTTTGCCACTCTATACTATTTGTTAAATTTATGATGTTATGCATACTTATTTGTTTCATAGTCATATGCCTATATTGTTTCCCAAATAGTATAGCTAGACCCTTTAATTTGAAAATGTTTAAAAGTATTAGATGATTCTTGATAGTATAGATTGAATCGCAAAGAATTTCCAGGATAGAATGATTATGCACAGTATTAAAGGTCTGTGAAAACCTAGGAAAAATCTTTATTTTTCCAGAGAACGGCCCCCATAAATATTAGGCGGCCCCTATATATATCCGGGACTGCCAACATATTTATGGGACTGCCATCAGGCATTACGAAATTTCTACTGTGTCTCTTCTGATTTTCTGTGTAGTTGTCTATCCACTCTATAGCTCAGCCACTTTCTTGCATTTTGCTAAACACTTTTTGGAATCAAATAATCACCTTCCCATGCCTAACTTCTTTAATCCACTACCTCCAAAATAAATAGTCATCACCTTCACCATCTTCATCATCTTCACAATCATCTTCTTCACTTCTCTTCTACTTCCATGGCATCTATACAAGCCTCCTTTTCTAATCCCTCTAAGAAAATCAAACTAACCATCATTCCACCTAGACAACTCTTTGTGGACCTATCTAGTGAAGAAGATGACACTACCACACCTTCTCTCATAACAAAATTCTCCTCTCCATCTCCACCAAATGCACCATCAAAATCTCCATCAACCAAAGATACATCATCTACATTTGGCACCATCTCTTCCTCATTTGAGTCAAAACCTCAATATTCACCTCCTTCCTCTAATGACACACCCTCTCCTCAACCATCCAATCCCTTTCTTAATGATATCATGGATGTTCATCCAAGACCTTCAAACCCAATTCTACTCCAAAGTCATCCTTCTTTAGATATTACTCTATCCTTGTCACTAATCACTCCTCTTGATCATATTCTTGATACCTCTTCACCACCTTCACCACAACCACCACCTCAACCACCTCTTATGGGTCATCCCATTTACTTCACCACATTTGACTATCATGGAGTAAATTGCCTTTGTTGTTTGCCTTTGTTATTTTCACAACCGAAATCTTATTTTCTCTCTTAGGGATGAGATGAACTTAATGTTTGCTCATCTTGAGTATCTTCTTATCTCCACCATTGCCTTACCTTATCCACCTCATCCTTAAAACGTCTTCAATGCTTCTAACTAATGCTTTACCCAAACCTTTTGCTCAAAGTCATTATCTAGGACTCAAGAATCATCTAATATTTATGAAATATTAAGACCATTAGGGTAGTAGTGTTTAATTTTAATATATCTAAGTATTGTAAGAAATTCATATTATCATGCATAAGTTTACTTTATGTATGAAGTTCTCTTGTTATGCATGTATGAATTTTATCTATGATGAATGAATAGTCATTTCTTTTTATGGTTGATTTATATGCATTATGATTTCAATGGCTATTTCTTCTCTATCTCCATCACTAGACTTGTATATATTTGTCGTAATCTTGCTACTAGTTAGAAATGTTATCTTGCACTTGTATTTCTAACTTGGTTTTGTAGCAAAAAATCATAAGATCAATTCCTTGGTGCCCCAAACGAGGGGGAGTATACATCAAGGGGGAGTCTTGGCATCGTCGATCTCTTTCTCTCTATAATTCGACGATCAACCTTTTTGGATTCGACAAAAAGGGGGAGAAATGAATTAAAACTCATTAATAATTTGAAAATCATATTTTTATACAAAATGAGTTTATATTTTGTCATCATAAAAAAGGTAAAGATTGTTAATACAAATAATGCCTAAAAACGTTATTTATATTTTTCGACTCCTCTACGTTTTGAAGATGACAAAATGTAAAAACATTCACGATAAAAATAAACATTTACACGTTATTAATCGTAAACTTCTATTTTGACATAAATCACTTAAGGTATGGATAAACAAATGATTAAACATGATTAGTGATCAAGAAAATAAGTTTTCTTCTTAACCATCACATTTCTAAAAAACTATTTTTTTAAATACATAAAATAATTTTATTAATAAAAATCATGTTTTATTTAAAATCATAAAATTTGAATTTAGTTTTTCCTCCCAAAACAGAAAATAACACACCAGGATCAACATTCCCCACAAAAAGACAAAAAAGGGAGCGTTAGTCTAGTGGCGCCCCCCTTAGTAACTAGGCGCCCCCCAAATATATCTGGGACCGTCAGGACCGCCACCAAATGCCGTTGGGAATTCCTGGCTATAAATACTGCACTATTCTCAGCAGAAAAACAGACATCTTTGCATGAATTTTTCAGCTATATTTCTCTCTCTAAAAACCTTCTTTCTCTCACTAAATCTCTTAATCACTAACATAGTTTAATCTTGTTTCAAGTGATCAAATCTCATCTTCTACCTTTTTCCTCCTTCTATCAAGTGCAAAAGAAGAACACTCTTATTCGCCAAGAAACAAGGTGTTATAGATTAGTGAATTCTCCTTCCTTCTTCTAAGATTCAAATCTCTATTGTGATTATCTTGTGTGATTGTGTGAATCAGATAGTGTGTATATCCGATATTGTAGATCTTGTGATTGGGTAGTATTTGTAAATTGGTAGATTGGTTCTAGCTAAGATTAGGACTCGACATTTAGCTCAGTGTCAGAAAATAATGTAAGCGACGTGTAAACGGTTTTCTCCGCCTGAAAGGAGCTTGTTGAGATAGTGAAATGTCGAGTCGGATACTCGGGGAGTAGAGTAGGGCGAAGAAGAGCTTCGTAGCCGAACCACTATAAATCTTGGTGTCTTGGTTTGATCGTTCTTTCCTTTATCTCTTTATATCGTTTGTGTTTCTCATATATTGTTTGTATAGTTATTACAAGTAGATAGTTATTTTGATTGGTTCATATTGTTGATTGATTTAGCATATACTCGAATCTAACAATTTTAGAAGTAAAATTTTAAAACGCTAATTAACCTGTAAACTATTCAACCTCCCCCCTTTTAGTTTCCACAGTACCCTTTAAATACTTTTTATACGAGTTGGGTTAGGGCAAAAATGTTGAGAAATGAGTAAGATACGGGTTCCCAAAGTTGGACAAAAGGTCATTTTTGAAAAGTGTCGAAACATGAAATTAATTATTAAACTTTGGCGTAAATCACGTTTTGACTTATAAAACTCAAACGTAAACGTGTATAGGTGATATAAAGTTTATAAAACACATATGCATCATTTTACTTCATTTGCATAAGTCTAAAGCGTCCCGTTATCAATTAGGTCGCGTGTTGGAATCGTTGCATAATTTTACTTGTTGATTATTTTCCGAATCATCACGTTGTTAAAGGTGAGTTTATAGCTCCGCTTTAACTTGTTTTATAACTATTTTCAAATCTCAGGGTGAGATACATTATTTGCTTTACTTTTGGACGTAAGTAACTTTTAAATGATTACAAATTAGCCTAAGTACCGATAACCACTATGCCCACTATCATGAACCTTTAATTACTTGTTGTAAGCGCGAGTGTTATAAATAGATCTATTAGGATTGACATCCCCGTTTGGGTAAGTAGCGCTTACTTGAATCAGAGGTACCGATCAAGCGGACGTATACCATGTCAGAACTTTATGTGGTCTTGGGTTGGACACCTACTTGGGAAACTCACTTTGCATTGATTTGCATACATTACTTATTTAGCTTCGATGTCATGAGCTTAGCGCAATGGTAATTACTTTTTGTGATATTGTATGTGTTACAATAATCATACACTTTGAAATCTTGCGGTCCACACTTAATATTTACTTAAACCTATGTACTCACCAACATTATTGTTGACATTTTTAAGCATGTATTCTTAGGTGCTTAACTCGTAAGGACATTGTGAAGTGCATTTGAGTCAACATCATCATCATTGCTACATTACATGGGATTTTATTTGCACTAAACTATTCTCGTTGTTTTGTATCCAAATTATGTTTTTTACTTTGACGCTAAACTTATGTGGCCGCTTTGTTTAAAACTTATTTAATTTTTATGTATCAATGAGATATTTTTAAACGACTCATATAGAGGTCGTTCTCTTTATCTTTTGTTCTCGTATTATGAAGTAACGCCCTCGGTTACCTTTCCGCTGTGATATTTTAGGGGTGTTACAGTAATGGAGTTGAGGAAGGTAGTTTTACAAATGCGCCTTCAGGTCTATAAGGAGGTTGATTTTTATAAAACTCTGTAAATAGGAGATGGTCGGCTTATGGGGTTGTTCTTTTTTCTTTTGGGTGATATATAGTTAACATTTCTGTCTTTCAGTTTGTTAATGAATGTATGATTGCAAGTTTTGTTTGTTAATCATTGAATCATTTTAGTTTAATGTCTTGTTGGTATTGTAGTTGTTTTGTAGGTAAATTACAATGTTCATCCCTGAGGTGAGACCCGTTCACCCATTTTGTCTAAACCAAAGACCCCGTAATTTTTCCAATGATGTTTGACCACTCCTCGATTTGATCAACGTTGTTACATTGGAGACAAAATAATGGAAAAAAGTTGCATAACTAGTACGCTTTCATAACTTGATTCTCTTAAACATACCATAAAAAATTACAAGCAATACATACAAGGGTAATTTAAGATCCAATACATTAGTAATAGAAGATAGCACATAAACGACTCATTCATTGCATTCTCAGCATTGACGTTCGTCTTCAGTAAATGCATCATCCATCTATTCAACATACACTCTTTTCCTCTTTAGTGGTCTTCCTTTGTCCATGATGTGTCGTTGTATGGTTGTAAACCAAAAACAACACTTTAACGAGCAGTGTACCCGGTCGGTGGGAGTTTCGTGGTAAGTAGGGTGTCGATCACTAAGAGCGAGGAATACTTTCAATTTATTAATACTTTGGTTTTTCTAATCTAAGTTAGTCTAATCTATGCTAAACCTATGCTAATTCCTAAATCTAATGGATAAGGGGGGTTTTCAGCCTGAGAGACTGGCACATGTTTTGTGATGACTAAAATCAATTCAAGACACTAAAACACACGCAAACAAATTAACAGAAGATAAAAGAGAGGTCAAGCCAAATATAAGAAAACTCTATTAACCATAATTAATCCAATCATAACATTGGTTTGTTTATTTAGTGCAATGATTACTTATCTCGAGGGTGCATATCATTTTTAAGACTTAGGCGTTACTTCTTCCTAATACCTAGACACGTAGAATTCTGTCACAATTAAACGAATCCGCATAAAACATCCTTATTTGCTGATTATAATCTATCTTAGGGATTAAAGCAATGGTGATCTTGTTAAACCCTAGCTCATAGAGACTTTAAACACTTACTGCTTAACGACTCTTTATATAATAGTAGTCCACTGTCCGAGTCTCTACCAATTAATTGAGAACGTACTCGTTGATACCAAGGTCACCTTATGGCTCAACTAAGCTCACAATCTAAGGGCAAAGATAGGTCAATATGTGTGATCCTATGATTCTAGATATATAAATTGCAATATGGAGAGCTATCCCAGACTCTTAGCTTACGCTCAAACAACACCGAAGTTGCAGCGCATTAAATATGTAACACTAGACCCAGTTGAATGATAGGTCGTATACTTAAGCACGTAAACAAGTATAAATTGATAAACATAAACAAGCAATCAACGATAAATTAAGAAATCGAGATAAACAAACCAAACATTAAGATCTTCATAATAATGGCTAATACCCGAAGGTATTAGCCTTCAAACGTCAAAATTAATACAAAAGTAATGATTTAGCCAAGGTAAACTAACCGAGTTAACGAATGATACCAAAAACTAAACGATTACAAGAGTACAAGAAATTACACGTTGTCTCCTATGGAATTAATTGCGTTTCTCGACCTATTCTGCTCTTTTTCTTCTCTGAAAATCGACTTTTGTGGTTTAGGTATCGAGAATATGATTTAGCACACTTAAAACTCATTTTTGAGTTTTCTATTTATAGGATCTAGAATATGGTCGATACGGCGTATCCAATGTCTTGGATACGACGTATCGGGGTTTTCTTGGAGTAGGGACCACGTTTGATATCTTTTAGAATATTTTATTTCCTTATAGCTTGAATACGGCATATTGCCTCCTTCTGGATACGGCATATTGGATCTTGTTTCCTTTGTGGTCTTTGGTGAGTGCAGGCATAGATTCGCCGTATCTTCCTTGATGGATACGGCGTATTGGTTGTCAGAACAGTAATATTCAAATATCTTTGTTTAAGCTCCAGAATGCGTGCCTTTTAGTTAACTTTCACCAAGTACTCTATAATTACTACAATTCTCAAATACAAACGATTAAGTAACAATTCTTTGCAATAATTATACAAAATGGGTTAATTACATGGGATAAATGATGCTATAAAACAGACGTTATTTGATGTCATCAAATATCCCTCTAATTGAATCCTACTTGTCCTCAAGTAGCCTTTAGAAGTTTATGAAAATGTATCCCTAAGGATTTTTCCATTTAAGCATTTATTTGATCTATTACAAATACACAACCAAACACCTCACTAAATAGGAAGATGAAAACACTCAAACCACTCAACTAATCTATGTGGTAACATGTAACTACTTCGCTCAGTTGCTTAGGCGTGATGAGTATTCTATCATAGGCTTGGCAAGTATACACATCTCCACCACTAGAGCTAAGGAGTAACAAGTTTATAAAGATAAAATTGGTTTTTTATTATAAGGCTTAGGGTTGATCATTCTACAATCTTTCACCAAAAGTACCACACCAACAATGTAGCTGAAGCACATATACATGGCCATAAAAACGGAATAGACATGTGTGTTCGATCACATCCTCATTCGAGTTTAACCAAGGGTTAGGATGAAGAATGATATAGGGTAGGGATCTTCTAACTTTCACCAATAGTAATAAACCAACAAGGCAGCTGAGACATGCATACATGGCCATAACGACAGAATAGACATGCATGCTCGATCACATCCTTATTCGCGTAAAACCCATGGTTAATGATTAGGAAAGGGAATTAAATTGTTGTTAACAAAAATTACGAAACAAACAGACTAGGTCCAAGATATAAGTTGTTAGACACTTTTTCCCGACCGTTACCATGATAAAGACACAACTATTTACACACGTCTTGATCATAGATCAAAAACAACAACCTGAGTTAGCGTTCCCGTAACGGTCAACTTCCTAATCATCCCATACTTTACATACTTTTACAAGAAAAGTGGCAATATCTTCCACTTTATACAATACTCTACATCGTTGACTTATAAGACGTATCAACGAATAATCGATCCTTCATATCATTCATGCAGTCTAAGCTTTTGCGAAACGATTATCTTTAAACTTTCCTCCTTTTTTGTTGCGATTTTCTAATTTTTTTTGATTTTTTTAACAAACCTATACTACGAAACTTGGTGTAATTTCACCATCTTCACGATCATAATAACTTCAGATAATTCCTTCGGTAATTCTTCATTCTTCGGACGTACCAATAATTGTAGGGCTGTAAATGAACTGAACGTTCAGTGAACATTTCATGAACCGTTCGGTAAAAAGTTCGTTTATTTATTAAATAGACGAACATGAACAACATTTTACGTTCGTTTAGTTAAATAAACGAACATGAACACAGGTCTTGTTCGTTCATTTATGTTCGTGAACGTTCGATTATTCGTTCGTTTATGATCGAATATTTGTTTATGTTCGTCTATCACATCTTTTTATTATATAGTTTTAAAATTGATTTACTTAAACAAAATACCACTTAGGAAACATAATTATTGTGTATCTTTTTGTAAATTTTATGTTTATATATGTTCGTTCGTTTACGTTCGCTCGTTTATGTTCGTTTAGTGTCTTAATGAACGAACATAAACGAACATGAACAACATAATTTCTTAATAAACGAACATGAACAAGAAAATTCATTCATTTAAGCGACCGTGTTCGTTTATTTGTCCGGCTAAAATTAAACGAACGAACATGAACAAGGCTCCGTTCGTGTTCGTCCGGTTCGTTTACAACCCTAAATAATTGTGTTGGTAGTAAAAATACATGAGTTTGACTACTTTATACATTCCCATTTGCAATTTGCAAATTTCTTCCTAACCGTACCAAAGATAGAAAATTGGCACAAGACTCGGGAAATACATACTTTACACTTTAAGCAACTAGCAACTGATAAATGGACATAATCTAACAGGGTAGGCTGTAACGAAACAAACAGTTGGTGTTATTCCTAAAGAATTGGCTCTACAGGTTTTTCTAGGGGTATCTTACTCTTAAGATGAGAGTAAACAAAGGGTTTATACGAGAATTTAACTAACCAGTGTAGTTAGTTAATAACAACATATAAAGGCTTTTTGGGTGTAATCCTAAAAATTTACCAGTTTAAACAAGTTACTCCATCTAAATCTATAGTACTTATTATTAAGGTCTCGAATAGATATACCAAACCAAGTTATAAAGTCTACAACATCACTGGCACACTCATATTTTATGGAATTTGGGTAAACATTTAGAAACGGATAAGGTTAAATCCTCATAATATCTAACAAGGGTTATTGTGTGCGGGTTATGTATCAAGTAATTTCATAAAAGTATGTTTGAATTTTTTTTAATTTGAGCATAATTTAAGCATTTTAGTGTGAAAAATAGGACAAGTATCATTCTAATTCTCATCCCCCCACTTGAATTATACAACGTCCTTGTTGTATAGATAAAAAATTAAAAACGGGAATTAAAAAGAATGAGAATGAGAAACTCTCTTGATATTTTACTCGGTAGATTCTCCAAGTTGAGTTTATGAGCAAGAACGTGTTGAACAGCCGTCTTGAAGTTTCAAGACTCCAACACTTCAAAATTTCCAGAACGTAGATTCTCCACCAACATTGTCGATTTCTTTGCTTTTAGCGAGGTCATGTGTAAATTACAGGAAAAACATGCAAAATCCTATCTCTGGTATCTACGGTTAATTTAAATAAGCTAAATAAACTGTACAGGAAACCAACACGCCGTATCCATAAACTGGAATACGCCGTATTGAGAAACCTGTAAAAAGTATCTAAATATGGGTCAGTCTGTTGAATACGCCGTATCATGTGCATGAATATGCCGTATTGATGTCTGGGAAGACATACTCGATAAAATTAAATAACAATCAGGGTTGTCTCCCGGGAAGCACTTTTGTTTACAGCGAAGTCTTTAAGTTAGACTTTTCTTTAGCTTCTTTTCATTCGGTGCGCATCACCTTCCATCTGTTTTCCTTTTTCTAAAAAAATTCTTGGTAGATTTGGGACATAGTGTCTTTGTTCCTTTCCCAAGTATCATATTCACATCTTCTTATAGCAATGTATTCTTTGTTGGGTCCAAGTGAATATTTAATAGCTTCGAACCTCTCAGCATTGCACATCTTTTTATTAGGCTGCTCATAATTTAAAGTGTTGGATGTGTTGTTAGCTTCCAAATTCGCATTGTTGCATTTGCGCTTCGTTTGACTTCGTTTATTATTTTTTTCAGCATTGTTCTTTTCTCTAGTTTTCAGATAAGGCTTGAAGATCGAGTCAGTATTAGTGTCACTAGTCACTACTACTTAGGATGCTGTTATTCATTCGTCTTTTATTCCAACTTATATTCAGCCAAGAATGAAACAATACCTTTTTAGTTCTTCCATCCACTCTCCTGTGATTTTTGAATGATAAACTTACTCGTGATATAAATTCAAGTGGATCAATCCCCAAGTTATTTCCTTCGTCCAACATTTCTTCTTCTCCATCGTATGATTCGAGGTAGAATTTACAGAAAAATTTCTCAACAAGTTCTTCCCATGTGATGATTTTTCCTTCCCCCTTGTTTATCCACCATTGTCGTGGTCATCAGCTAGTGAGAGATGAAAAACCTTCATTCATAATTGATGGGAGTCCACACCAAGAATATTGATTAAATAAAGCATTTCAAGCACCATAGCAATGTGGTCCACCACGTCTTCATGATGCATTTCGTGGTATGCATTATTTTGTAACTCCGTTAAAAATTCCTTGCTGAGTTTAATGTTCATATCATTATTGGTGTTAGTAATAGAAAGATTTGATTCAGTTTGAGCTTTCTCCATGCATTTATTTAAAAATAGTTCTGCCATGACTTCCTGTTGTATCTTCTTCAATCAACTAGCTCTGATACGTATGATCTGCCACAACGGTAAAAATATCAGCAGAATTTGCTCTGAAGAAAGATAGAAAAATTAAGCACGGAAATCAAGTATGAAAATTCAGCTTCAGTTTCAAATGATCGATACGCCGTATTCAATTGAAGTGAATACGCCGTATTAATCTGTTGAGAGAATACGCTATTTTGGACAGAAAGTTGGATACACCATATCCAATGGAAGTGGATACGCCGTATCAAGTTATCGACCAGAACAGTGTATTCGAGAAAAGAATTAAAACACACAAATATACAAGCAAATATCCAGAATATACAGAATTATACACTAATCTAAATTATACTAATCCTAAAGGGTTAGATCTAATCTAATCTAATGTTAAAAACCAAAATATCAAATAAAAATTAAGATTAATTCTTACTCCTCAGCAACGACGCCAAAAATTTGATGTGTCATTGTGTGGTTGTAAATTATGATTCCAGTTTTTAATTTATATTTTGCCGACTTAACAAAAAACAACACTTTAACGGGCAGTGTACCCGGTCGGTGGGAGTTTCGTGGTAAGTAGGGTGTCGATCACTAAGAGCGAGGAACACTTTCAATTTATTAATACTTTGGTTTTTCTAATCTAAGTTAGTCTAATCTATGCTAAACCTATGCTAAACCTATGTTAATTCCTAAATCTAATGGATAAGGGGGGTTTTCAGCCTGAGAGACTGGCACAGGTTTTGTGGTGACTAAAATCAATTCAAGACACTAAAACACACGCAAGCAAATTAACAGAAGATAAAAGAGCGGTCTAGCCAAATATAAGAAAACTGTATTAACCATTATTAATCCAATCATAACGTTGGTTTGTTTATTTAGTGCAATGATTACTTATCTCGAGGCGGCATATCATTCTTAAGACTTAGGCGTTACTTCTTCCTAAGACCTAGACACGTAGAATTCTGTCACAATTAAACGCATCCGCATAAAGCATCCTTATTTGCTGATTATAATCTATCTTAGGGATTAAAGCAATGGTGATCTTGTTAAACCCTAGCTCATAGAGACTTTACCTACTTACTGCTTAACGGCTCTTTATATACTAGCAGTCCACTATCTGAGTCTTTACCAATTAATCGAGAACGTACTCGTTAATACCAAGGCCACCTTATGGCTCAACTAAGCTCACAATCTAAGGGCAAAGATAGGTGAATATTTGTGATCCTATGATTCTAGATATATAAATTGCAATATGGAGAGCTATCCCGGACTCTTAGCCTACGCCCAAACAACACCAAAGTTGCAGCGCATTAAATATGTAGGACTAGACCCAGTTGAATGATAGGTCGCATACTTAAGTACGTAAACAAGTATAAATTGATAAACATAAATAAGCAATCAATGTTAAATTAAGAAATCGAGATAAACAAACCAAACATTAAGATCTTCATAATAATGGCTAATACTAGAAGGTGTTAGCCTTCAAATGTCATAATTAATACAAAAGTAATGATTTAGCCAAGGTAAACTAACCGAGTTAACGAATGATACCAAAAACTAAACGATTACAAGAGTACAAGAAATTACACGTTGTCTCCTATGGAATTAATTACGTTGATCGACCTCTTTTGCTCTTTTTCTCCTTTGAAAATCGACTTTTGTGGTTTAGGTATCGAGAATATGATTTAGCACACTTAAAACTCGTTTTTAAGTTTTCTATTTATAGGGTCTGAAATATGGTTGATATGGCGTATCCAAAATCTTGGATACAGCATATCGAGGGTTTCTTAGAGTAGGGACCACGTTTGATATCTTCCAGAATATTTTATTTCCTTATAGCTTGAATATGGCGTATTGCCTCCTTCTGGATACGGCGTATTGGATCTTGTTTCCTTCGTGGTCTTTGGTGAGTGCAGACACAGATACGCCGTATCTTCCTTGATGGATACGGCGTATTGGTTCTCAGAACATTAATCTTTAAATATCTTCGTTTAACCTCCAGAATGCGTGCCTTTTAGTTAACTTTCACTAAGTACTCCATAATTACTGCAATTCTCAAATACAAACGATTAAGTAATAATTCTTTGCAATAATTATACAAAATGTGTTAATTACATAGGATAAATGATGCTATAAAATAGACATTATTTGATGTCATCAGTCCATTAGTTCATCACCACCATGGTTTGCAACCTATTTACAAACCAAAAATTCAAGGTTACCTTTCTTACCAACATGGTTTGGAACCTGTTCACCCTTAGCGCCATCAATCTCATCATGCACATGATCATCCATCCCCTGTTCCACGGCTTCACTTGGCATATGTACAAGATCACCACTTTGTTTCCCTATGTTGTTGTTCAAAGGCACCTCTTCTTCACACACGTGTTCCTGGCTAACCTTGTCTTTCATTACCTCAGTGCCTTTATCTAAATCAAAGGCATTAATGCCAAACGTAAAGTCAATCTCAGACAAGGATCTTTTCTATTCGAATTCTTCTCTCTACCTTTTTTCCCTTTTTTCATTCTTGGACTCATCAGACCATGGTGTTGGTATCAGCAACTCACTGTCAGAGTCTGATAAACATACTTTACTTGGTGAACATTCAGTTTCATTTTTTTGCCATGTGAAGATGTTATGGTATCATTAGTTTTTTCATAATTTTTAGGAAACCAAGTTAAAGTGTAACTATTTAGATGGAAATGGCATGTGAGGTGGTCTTATGTTTTTCTCTATTTATGTGAACGGCTGTAGAAAATATGGGCGGGTAAACAGGAAAGGACTAAATATAGAAGGTGTACTAGTGCAGTTAAAAACCATAAACGTCATGGACCAAATTCATAGATAACCCTATTTAATTTATAGAACGGTACAAGTGAATATCTTGCCAAAAAAGTCAAACATAGTTTACCTTACTCCCTATTTAAGACTAGCGTAAACTGTTATTAAAGTAAAGCTGTATTGCAGCCATCTTAAAGCAGTATTGCATTCATCCACTAAAAAATGGATTCACCACCAAATAATGAATAGGAACAAGCCCTTGATATAGACAATTCCGATCTTCGACTAACCACCGTCGTCCATCCCAGTAACAACCCTCACATACTCCCTGAGACAACCACCGCCACCAAAACCTTATTTTCAGCTCAAAACCATTAAGTTGATAATTGTGTTATGAAGCCCATTAGGACAATACCAGGTCCTGCTGGCATTGTTCAAACGTCCAAGCTCTGTAAAATAGCTGATACTAGGGAAGGTGGGGGAGGAATCCGTGATGTCTACACAAGAGTATATTAGAAAAGTTATTGAGGATGTGGGTGAGGATGACGATTTTACGCGTGCGACGTAGCTTAGCGTGGTTGAGTATGTCAATGTTGATGGAGGGATCGTGACTGGCTGTTTTAGAGATGTCAAGAAATTTCTCAAGAATGAGAAACTTAAGAAAGTTGTTGCAATTATCAATTCTTCTACTCTGAATGCGCTGGGCGATCTCACAATAACACTCAAATACCTTTCTGGTATAATCTCCGATACTATTCATTACAAAGTACTTATGGACGACAGATTTGGAAAGGCAATTATTGTAGGACCATCTTTGATACTTCATAATGTTTATGTCTTTTCTCTTAAGCAATCAACTCATCATTATCTTAACATTACAAAAAAATATGGTTAAGGTATTCCACAAGGATGGTGGGTCTTCATAGTTTATATGCTCTGTTCTGAATGTTGCAAAGAGTATTTCTTTACTTTGGCATGTCTTAGTATCTCAAATAGCTTTATTCGAATTGTTGTATACAAATTCCTAACTTGTCAAGACTATGCTTTTATCAATATGGCACAATATTAGTGCAACTGCAGATGCATGCATAAGAGATTTAACCAACTATATTGGTAAATATTTAAACAAAAGTTAATTTAAACATTCGAAACACACATACCATACAAGATCTAGTGGCCTACAAGCTAAAACTTAAACATGTAACTTCAAAAACAAACACAACTTAGAGAACATACAACAAATTAGAAAACAAACACCAACATAAAAATAAATACCAACATCATTCATCATCTGTACATTTTTTCACCACCTTTTTAACAATATAGTAAGCTACATATCTCAAATCATCAACAATCTTTTCTGCATGTTCCCTCATTTCATCAGTGTACCAACCCATGTCATCCTCCAAATGCATCAACTTAGCTTTATATGATGCTGCCATTATCTTTTAAAGACGCTTGCGTATCATTACAATTATTTCTTTAGCCAAAGGTGAAATTTTCTTAAAGAAGTGTCTTCGTCAACTAAAAACTTACCATTATCACTTGCTACCATTTTGTTTTGAGGTATTAAGTTTGGTGGGTGAGAATCAGAGGGCGAAATACAATGTGTTAGAATGGTAAATCTGGTATCGATTTAAATACGTGGGTTTGAGGAATTGAGGGTCCAACGGTGTATCTCGGTTTGATGGTCCAGTGGTGTAATTAGGTTTCAGGTACAAATCGTGTAAGGAAAACCACAATTCTTCATTTACTCGCCAAAAGACTGGCCCTTTTTCCCGCCAATGGAACTATGGAATGTACTAACAGGTGTAACAAACAACAATCAATGTTATATAGGGACCAAATGAGCAAAACCAGGTTTCACATCAAGGACCAACTATGTATAGCCTTTCATGCCCCTGACATGTTTTTGCAACTAATGCATGGCTTTTACTTATCTGACCATTAAGTGGACTATGGAATGTAGCAACAGGTTTAACAAACAACAATCAATTTTATATTGGATCATAGGTTTGATTCCCTAACCTAGCCACCTTATGATTCAGATTCGTCGTGAAATTAAGATGTTGTTGGTATAAGTTAGAACATTAACCTTTCAGCACTTGAGTCGAATAGATCATATTTTTAAAACATTTTTCTCCCTTTTTTTAAATATAAACACTTAGTCTTTTGAATTTCCTTGTGATTAATATCTGTTTGAAAAATTACGGTGGGAGAATATATTTTCTGCATGACTGGTTTGTCGGAACATTTTGCTAATGTTTGAATAAATAAGAATGGTCGTTGTTTTGATGTATCCAAAAAATTAAAACTTTGTTTCTTCGAAAAAACTCCCCTCAAAAATAGGACCAATGAAAAATTGTTGAATTTTTGAAAAATAATTCGTTGGTTTGAGGGTTGGAGTGTTGACACACAATTTTGAAGATTTATGAATTTGTCATCGAGAAATTCTTGAAAAATTGTGTTCAACTTTTAAAACCAGATGTTAGAGGACTTCTCTTTAACAGTACAGGTAGCGTACTGAAACGTTACACTATCCTTTTTCTTGAGTAAAGAAATTTGAATGTTTTGTTAAGAAAGCTCTCAGACGAGAAACGTTAATTTTCTCGTTGGCGAGGATAAGTTATAAACCTTCTTTATTTGAAGTCGGGGTTATGTATGACATTTGCACATAAGTCCATCTAGAAATGAAATGAATGATTTGAAACTATTTGCAACTTCGCTAGAATTTCATTTACACCCACCCGTGCAAGTTAAATCGACATTTAAAGTACGTAAATGTTATCGATTCCAAGAGACATGTTGAGAAGAATCTTTTTGGAAATTTTTCGTTTTTCTGATTTTTTTTTTCTTTTTGAAGTTTTATATTTTATGTTTTTGCTTTTCTCAAACACTATGTACTATGGTGATGTGTTGTCATGATCTCAAGCCAGATTCATTTGATCCAGAACCTCCAGTTCAGTGGGATGTAAAAATCTCATACAATCCTTCTGACAAGATCTTATAACCGAATCCTCAGGATAGGGCTTTCTGTAAAATGTCAGCTAATGGTATCTCAGTTCCTGACAAAATATAATTCAATTATACCATTTTCAACCTGTTCCTTTATGAGGGCATACCGGACGTATGGATGTGATTTGTCCGTGAGTGTTGTACGGGGTTGCTTACATGATATTGCTATGGCTGAATATGAGAGGTCGCAATTACAACGGTATTTTGTTGTAGTTGAAGCCATAATCTTGAAGTTGTGTGCTGATTCACATTACTGAGCACAACTTGCAGATAACGCAGTACTCTGCCTCTGCTGAAGACATTTGCAGTGCTAGTTTTGTCTGCTTTGACATCAGCTTACCGTTTTCACAAGGGAAATGTATCCTCCAGAAGTGCTTTTCGACGTATAAGGCAGCCGGCTATGGATCCAGCGTCTTGAAAAAAATGTGTTAGTTCAAAGCCTAGAATCTTTTGGATACAGAGTCCCATGTTACATGGTACCCTTAGGTATTCTTAAAGAATTTTTTAACCTCCTTTGAGTGCTTTTGAGGTGGTCGTGCTTGATAACGTGCACCATAGCATACTGGCTTGCATATGTCTGGTTCTACTAGATGTCTAGTACATGAGTGACCGATTTTACTACGAATAATTCAGATTGGTTAACGGGTTCTCCACTCAATATCCTACATCTAGTTGGGTTTCGTAGCCAATGGTGTACAATGGGTGACAATTGTCCTCTATTTTTTCATGATTTTTCAGAATTTCTAAAGGTATCGTGGCCTGATTGATTAAAATACCTTTGGGGATGGTGGATTGAAGTCCTTAAAAAGAATTTCATTTCCCCCATTTTTAGGGACAATTCCTAAATTATGTGCATTAATTTTTCAAATCGTTTTGAATATTTAGGATTTCTGTCGATCAAAAATTCTGTCATCAACGTAAATTTGCACATGTAGATATCCTCCCCGTATTTTATCTTGACTGATTGGTGTCAATTGTACCCTTTAGTATAGCCTTTGGGACATCGGAAGGGTGATAGTTCATCGTACAGGTCTTGGGGCGTTTGATTTAATCATACAAAGCTTTCTTAGAAGGTAGTTTTTCAGGATGTGGATCAACGAACCTTCTCTGCTGAGCAACATAACCTCTCCTTTAGTGGTACATTAAGAATGCCGTTTTCACGTCCATCTGATTAGTTTGGAAAGACTTGTGTTGCTGCTGTGGGCAACGCAAAATCCGAAACTGCTTCCAAGCAGCGGCAACGGAGCAAATGATTCTTCAAAATCAATACCTCTTCCTGAGCATAACTTTAGCAACAAGTAGTTGTTTGTTGCGATATTCAGTCTGAATCTTCATTCCTTTCTTGTTCTTCCATAACCACTTTAGCTTTATCATTATCTTGCCAAATGGTTTGTCGATAGTTCCAGATTTTAGTCTGCTCGAACTGATTGAAGTTCATCTTGCATTGCTTTCAATCCATGCAGGAATCAGCCATTGCTTCCTTAATGTTCTGCGTTCAACAATACTCACCTGTGATGCGAACATACCATTCAGGATCTGTGGCAAAGGTGTCTTGTTGAACTGGCATGGATGGATTTTCACGAACTTGTCTCATGGTAAGATCTCTGGTCCATCGCGAAATCATGACTTTGTGGTTGAAATGAATGCTCATTGGTATTATCAATGTTGCATGTGAGGAAGATCACCAATTTATTGTACCGGTTGTCTATATGGACTGATAAAGTCATCTTCTTGAAATGATGCATTCGCGTGCTTTGATCCTTGATTGTTTCCCTCGCTTGTCGTGTGTTGGATTATAGATTAATCTTCAAGTTAAAAGGATGAAGAGAAATTCTAACCCTTGATGTGAAGAATCTGTTTTCTTGCTGTAGGAACGACATTTTGTCTTGGGGGCATGGGGTCAGTGTTGTCATACTCTGACGCAGGTTGTCCTTGTGGACGAGGCCTGAGAGACCATTTTCAAAAGACAATTCTTTGTCGTTGAGTGTGCGAGGTCTGAAACTGTTGTGATCAGAATCATTTGACTTTTGACGACGAGGCTTGAACTGTGTGTTCAACATCATGACTTGAAAGACCGAGGCTTGAACCTCGTTTTGTTTTCCCTCTTCCGAACGTCCTTTCGTGTATTAGATCAAAAATTCCTTGAAGCCCTGTTTTTCTGCGATATTTCTTTTTCGTAACCAAATTTGGTCTTCTCTCTGTAGTGGATAGAGCGACTGTACTGTACTTAGAGAGTACCTGCACTGACATATAAGAGCTTTGTTCGCTTTCACATTGGTTAGGGTATATGCATTTGAACCATATTGGGGTTCACTTTTCAACTTTGTTGTGTAGAGGGATAATGTCTTTCCTGTTGGGACCCATTAAGACAACAGTCTTGAGAATTCTACCCGATGGTTACACCTATGACAAGATCTAGGATTGTTGTTTTCTCATGCTTAGTGGTAGTCTTGTTGATTGAAAACCTATGACCTTTTGGGATTGTCTTTTTGGTTTCTCGTCTCACCCTACTTTTAGCTCTACGGGGGTTTGTTTTGTGATGTTGTCTATATTTGATGGACCTTTAGCACACGAGTTGTCTTTTTTAGGAAATTTTATTACACATGCGTCTTTGATTGGCATTAAAGGTTAAAGACACATTTCTGAAGTTCGAGCAAACATAATGTTTGGAGTCAGAAAAATTCTAGGGGATCTAGAGTGTTCATTGCTTTTTGTCGTCTTCTTTTCTTAGTTCCTCTAGGTAGTGATTATGAAAAACAATATCGTTTGAGGTTTATACCTAGAGGGAGCTTGGTGGCAATCATGTTTTGAGGTTTTGCAGGGGAGATTCTTTTCTTTAGGCAAATGAGTGTAGTGACTGGTTTTAACAACATTGTTGTTACATCAAATTGGGAGGGCAAACGTTGGTTTTGAAAATTTTAGGTCTTTCAGACTTAAACGAGTCGGTTGTCTAACAACGGTTTGGTTTTTGAGTGTTGTCCAACTGGTTTTTCCAAGATGATGGTTTTGCAAACCTTAGTTTTCACACTATTTCATGTTTGTTTCTTAAACTCATTTTTATTGCTTGCAATTGCAAACCCTTTTTTGAATCTGAGTAGTACATCCGCATTTTTCATCTAGACTTTTTGTTCAGTTGGTTCCATTAAAAGAGTCATTTGGTTTTTGGTCTTGAACTCAGTAACCTTTTTTGATTGAATCAAAAAAGATCTTTGTAAGTTGTTTCAATCTTATTTACATTTTCAGTGCTCTTGTTCTTTTATGTAGCTGCTCATTTTTGCGAGTTACGTAATATAGCCACAGTATGTTCAATTCGATGTTTTTGTTTCAGATTACATCGATGTCATTTTTTACTTTGCCTCATTCTTTTCTCTTTTAAAAATTGGTCTTGGTTGCCCTGAGTCTTTAAACATGTTTTGCATTTGTTGTTCAGATTATACAATGGACTTCGAGTTTTGCAAAATCTTTTTGACACTGGTGCAACAGTCTTTTTGAGACAAAACATTTCAGACTCGTTGACTGTGATGGATTTGAGAGTTCAGTTGACTTGTCATCAGTTATTTTAGCAGGCAAAAAGGAATATGTCGACATTGTTCAGCATCTGTCAACCTTTCCTTCATTATTGAATTAGGTTGTTGTCTGTAATTCTGTTGTCCTGTAGCAAAGATATTGATTTCAGCAAGTCGTTTGATTACCTCAGCGTTGGCTTTCATCATTTATGGGGTATGTTCTCTGCATTCATCAAATGTGCATCATTCCCTGATGTGCTGCTTGTATCCTGCTCTTTTGTTGGTCCAATGCTTTCAATGAAAACTGTAACTAGCATCCAATACATTATAGTTCATCAGCTACTTTTTCTTCTTTGTCTGGGTTTTGTCTTTTCATTCACCCTGCTGTCATACGCATTTTATGTCTGTGCTCTTTCACATTCGACTTCTTAACAGATTCATGTGTTGGTTCAGTGTGTCACGGGATGCATGAATAGCGATAGTCGAGTGTTATTGTTAGGTATTTGTTGCGTTATCATGTCAACATATTATCTTCCAATATATAACCGTGATTGGATTGAACATCTGAAATGTGTCTGGGTAGTACTTAAAAGCAGACTTGGATCCAAACTCTTGAAATTCTTCGTTGTCAAGTTGCTTTTGTAGTTTTGATCCATGTACAAGACAATGTGGCCCGTGAAAGTCTCTAGAATCTTGACCAAAGAGTTGGTTGCAAATGCGCGTATTAAATCTCTTTCGTGTTCGACTTCATTTTTAAGTCGTTGTTGGAAAGACACTTGGGTGTGATGATAGTCGTTTTGAAAAGATACCATGACAAATTTCTTTTGATTTGATTTTGAATTAGTTGCTTTGTTGTATTTATGAATCTGAAACCTGAAGAATAGGTATCTTTCTTTCCTTTTTATAGGGAAATTATTGATGTCTGAAAAGATTTGTTGGATGCTTAAGTGGAGATGATTGTGATTATAGTTTGTGGTTTTGTAAGAAATCACGTTACGGGTTTTTTTGCACGTCTATGTTAAAATCCGATAAATGAATTAACGGGATTTTTACAGATTCGAATAGAAAACGTGAATGATTGGTTCGGACTAGCGGTTTGGAAAAATTCCAAAAAACTGGAAAAGTGTCAATTTCTCATAGAAAACAAGCTTTTTGGGCCTCGAAAAATCCCTTAAACCTGCCAAAGGAGGTTTCAGCGTGTTCAGTCCGTTTTTCTTGTTTTGAGAGCTCAGGGCTTGAAACGGCGATCACTGGATCAAAGTTATCGGCGTTTACTGAAACCCTTTTCGTCACACAAATTTTCTAAAAAATTTCGTTCGGTCCAAAAAAAATTTGCTCGTTCGATCCTCTCGTTCGATCCGCTCGTTCGATCACGCTCGTTCGATCACGCTCGTTCGATCACGCTCGTTCGATCACGCTCGTTCGATCACGCTCGTTCGATCACGCTCGTTCGATCACGCTCGTTCGATCACGCTCGTTCGATTACGCTCGTTCGATCACGCTCGTTCGATCGCTTGTTCGGTCGCTGAGGTTTTCCGCTCGTTCGATCGTTGAGGTTTTTCAGCCTGTTCGATGTCTAGTTCGAGTATCCGCTTGTCTCGATCGCTTTTTGCGATTTGAGTCCGCTCGTTCGATCCCACCTTTTGTCGCTGTTCGATGTACACGATTTCCTCTCGTTCGATCTGATCGTTTTTCCACTCGTACTGATCGTAAGTATTTTCGTCACTTTTTCGTACTTCTCTTCTTGTTACCCGCGTTTCCAACAAATAATATGAGACACGAAAAAAAGTATTATGCGAGTTGATGAATCAACCTAGATGCCGAAATCAATATGCTTACCCACACCAAAAAAAAACCACGAATCCACCGAGGCGATTGATACCAATTGTAGGAACCCGTTTTATCACTTTACTTCATAACCCGTTACACGAATCAAGAAAAAAGTAGAGAGTGAGAGGCGAAATGTAGAGAGAGAAGGGAGGAGATGAGATTGCAAAAGAAATTTATATTTGTGAAATTATAAATACTAGTATTGTTCATATGAAACATATTTTATATATTTTTACGAATTTTAGACAATATACTAAAATTTATATTTACCCCTACACATATTAATGTGACGCTTGGGGATAATATACACTAGGACCCGGGGCGCGGGTTTTGCTTTGGGATTAACCCAAACATATACAATTATTAGATTATCTATCGAGCCGTTTCCCGATAATATTGAATTACAAATATAACTATTAAAGGACCGAAGCCTCCACTCGGTAGATGACGAGCTTCCTTGTTAGACCTCACTAAATTGTGAGGCTAACATAAGGATTAGGAACAAGCCTTGTATAGACAAGTCCGATCTTCGATAACCACCGTGTCCATCGTCAGTAACAACCTCCCATTCTCCTGAGACAACCACCGCCACCAAAACCTTATTTTCAGCTCAAAACCATTAAGTTGATAATTGTGTTATGAAGCCCATTAGGACAATACCAGGTCTTGCTGGCATTGTTCAAACGTCCAAGCTCTGTAAAATAGCTGATACTAGGGAAGGTGGGGGAGGAATCGTGTGTTCTTACAGAGGGGTTATATTTAGAAAAGTTATTGAGGATGTGGGTGAGGATGACGATTTTACGCGTGCGACGTAGCTTAGCGTGGTTGAGTATGTCAATGTTGATGGAGGGATCGTGACTGGCTGTTTTAGAGATGTCAAGAAATTTCTCAAGAATGAGAAACTTAAGAAAGTTGTTGCAATTATCAATTCTTCTACTCTGAATGCGCTGGGCGATCTCACAATAACACTCAAATACCTTTCTGGTATAATCTCCGATACTATTCATTACAAAGTACTTACGGGACGACAGATGTGGATAAGGAATTATTTGTGGACCATCTTTGTACTTCATAATGTTTATGTCTTTTCTCTTAGCAATAACTCATCATTATTTAACCTATTACAAAAATAATATGGTTTTAAAGGTATTCCACAAGGATGTAGGGCTCTTCATAGTTTATATTGTCTGTTCTGAATGTTGCAATGTATTTTCTTTACTTTGGCTGTTCTTAGTATTCATATAGTCTTTATTCGAATTGTGGTATACAAATTCCTAATTGTAACGGACTATGCTTTTATCAATATGGCACAATATTAGTGCAACTGCAGATGCATGCATAAGAGATTTAACCAACTATATTGGTAAATATTTAAACAAAAGTTAATTTAAACATTCAAAACATACATGCCATACAAGATCTAGTGGTCTACAAGCTAAAACTTAAACATGTAACTTCAAAAACAAACACAACTTAGAGAACATACAACAAATTAGAAAACAAACACCAACATAAAAATAAATTCAACATCATTATCATTGTACATTTTTCACCATCTTTTTACAATATAGTAGCTACATTATCTAAATCATCAACATTCTTTTCTGCATGTTCCCTCATTTCATCAGTGTACCAACCCATGTCATCCTCCAAATGCATCAACTTAGCTTTATATGATGCTGCCATTATCTTTTAAAGACGCTTGCGTATCATTACAATTATTTCTTTAGCCAAAGGTGAAATTTTCTTAAAAGACGTGTCTTCGTCAACTAAAAACTTACCATTATCACTTGCTACCATTTTGTTTTGAGGTATTAAGTTTGGTGGGTGAGAATCAGAGGGCGAAATACAATGTGTTAGAATGGTAAATCTGGTATCGATTTAAATACGTGGGTTTGAGGAATTGAGGGTCCAACGGTGTATCTCGGTTTGATGGTCCAGTGGTGTAATTAGGTTTCAGGTACAAATCGTGTAAGGAAAACCACAATTCTTCATTTACTCGCCAAAAGACTGGCCCTTTTTCCCGCCAATGGAACTATGGAATGTACTAACAGGTGTG
>BQNB010008434.1:59615-89972 GCA_026074375.1 Tanacetum coccineum
TTAGCTTGTTTTAGTCATCTTTTAGGGTCTGAGTTTGCAGTTCATTCGTGTTCAAATTCAAGCTTATTTTTGGTAAAATTTTTGTTTGCATTTAGCTTAATGTAGTGTAAGTTAAATCTGTTTTCAGTTTTAAGTGTGTCAATCCTTTTTGAGTCTCAAATCTAAGTCTACATGTAGCATTTACCATCAAAAAGGCCAAAAACCACTAGCTTAGTCTGTTATCTTTTTAAGCCTTTTTCTAGCTTATTTTCTTTTTCCTTTTGCTTAATTATTGCTTATTTGTG
Organism: Tanacetum coccineum; assembly: GCA_026074375.1. Classification (NCBI taxonomy): domain Eukaryota; kingdom Viridiplantae; phylum Streptophyta; class Magnoliopsida; order Asterales; family Asteraceae; genus Tanacetum; species Tanacetum coccineum. Next base: position 59,900 of record BQNB010008434.1, read on the forward strand.
TTCTTTGGATAAAGGTCTTAATTTGTTTTAGGATATTCAGCTTGTTCCATTGGCTTATTAAGCCTTAATCTTAGCTTTTAAATATGTCAAAAGGCCCTTTAAGCCCTCTTTTTATGCCTATTGTCTTATATCTTTTAACTTATTTTTAGCTTATTTTTATTGCTTATCTTTTAGTCCATTATGCTTATTTAGTCCAGGTCTTAATTAGTTTGTAGCTTATTAGTCTTCCTTTGAGTTTATTGAGTCACAAAAAGTCCAAGCTTTTTAGCTAAATGTCTTTTAGTCCTTCTTAAGCAAACTGACATATTTAAATGCTTTTTCTAACTTATTTTCAGGTTTTGTCAAAAAGTCTTTTTATTAAAGTTGTTAGTATTTGCTTATTTCATAACTTTTACCAAAAGAAAATTAAAAATAAAATGTTTTGCAAAAAGAGACTGGCACAGGTGTCGAACCTGTGACCTCTCCCTTAGCATACACATGCCTCAACACCACACACACCTAACCAACGTGCCCTTAGGTCTTTTTCATTATATGTTTATCTCATTTAATACTTAAGGTCATTTTCGAGTTTTGCTTATTCTAGTTAACTTGCTTATTTTCTGCTTATTTGTTCTGCTTATTTTTCGGTCCTTATTTTTCTGGATTCCTCATAGTTTAAATTACTTTTCCTAATTTTTCTAGTTTTTTAATAATTAGTCTGCTATTTTTAATATTTTATTTAGATTAAAACTGTTTTTAATTCATATTAAATAAAATAAAAGTCAAAAAAATATAATTCTTTTTCTGAAAATTATTTTTAGTCATTTAGGATTTATAAAAAATTAAATTTGAGGTTGTAGGGTTAAAATTTGATTTAGTTGCTTATATGTCGCGTTTTTAGTTTCCCGTTAACATTTTCATGTTTTATTTTTAATTGTCATAATTGTTGCTTGTGTTTACATGTTTTATGCGTTTTCAGTAGTAGAAATAGAAACCAAATCAAGATCTTTAAAACCATTCAAATCACGCGATCACGAACTTAACCGATTCTCAATTCGCACCTCGTCGGGATATGACTCGGGAAGGTTTTGAATTTTGATTTGGTTAAAAGTAATCTTCTAGAATCCTCACGGAATACTTATTACTATACTATTATTGCTATTGGGTATTTAGAATATATATTTAAGTATATATAGGCTAAGTAACTATGAACCATTGACCTTTTAAATCCGCATTTTTCATAGACTTAGAATTCAATTGAGCAATCAAAGAGTCACATTCTTTTTTAGAAAGAGCACGTGTGATACACGTATAATATACAAGTATAATAAATTTACTAGAAATCCTTGAGGACAAAGATTAAAAGTAAATTTTACACAAAATATCGTACGTTAACCGGTAAGTGTTCACCGGGACGTTTATACCCCAAGAATTATGAATTGAATCTCCGTTTTTGTTTGGACAATGATTTGAATGGTTCCAATATCTTTGATTTCAAAAACTAAATCCTACTAGTGGGCAAATAAAGGCACATATAAAAATATCTACGAAAACGTTAACGGGATTAAAAGAAACGCAACTAAAAAGCAAGCATATCAAATTTGAGACCTAGGAAAGCAAATTTAATTCCTAAACCTAAAATATGATAAAAGAAAATTTTATAAAAAATAATTTTTTTTTTGATTATTTTTCTATTTTTATGATTTTTTAAAGTTTTTAATAAAAATAAAATGATTAAAAATACCAAACTAGTCTCAAAAATTATAGGAAAATTACTGAGAATGTATGAAAATGTAAATGATTTTATAAAAATATAAATTCAAAATAAGGTGTTAAAATAAATCCTATAAGTCCTAAAATAAGATACGGCTTTTAAATAGAAAAAGAAATTGAAATGTGTTTAAAAGATTAATGGTGGGCTATCATAACACATAGCCCTGATCTGGTGCGATGGTTAAAGTGTGTGAATGTTGGGACGTTGGTATGTAAAGGATAAGTCACAGGTTCGAACCTGTGGCTTATCTTTTTGCAAAATTTTTTTATTTTTTAAAACTTTTTAATCAAACTTATAAAACAGCTGAAAACTAACACTTTTTTGCTAAAATAACTTTTTATAAAAACTACTCAATAAGCTGGAAAAGAGCTTAAAAGGTCACAGATTAGACTTAAAGAACTTATTAGCTTTTTCACTTAAACTAAATTAACTACAAACTTGAATAAGCTAAGAAGATAACTAAATAAGCTACCAATACCCTACAACTATCCTAATAATGCAAGTGAGAACAAGAATTAAGCAAAACAATAGGCCACAAGCTGTAATAAGTACTTAAGCACTTTGGTCTAAAACTGCTATCAAAACAGACTACTAGGACTTTTTGAACTTATTTTTAAGCCATCAAATAGATCCTTATGGCTTAATCACTTATACCACTTGAAAGCTTAGCTTATAAGCTACTTTAAACAACAAACAAAAAGTATTTTGAAATTCAATTAAGCAAAGAAAAAGCTAATTGAAAAGGGCTACATAAGCAGTTTACTCTATTTTTTTGGTTTTTCAAATTTTTGTTAAAAGACAAAATGCTAATTTGCAGACTAAAAACAATTAACTAAATAAGCTAATAAAACTAAATTAAGCCCTAACAGATCTAAATTAACCTATATACTACATGTATACTAAATTTTAAATCCTAATTCTAACTTAAACTAGCTGAATTTTAGGCTTGAAAAAGGCTATAAAGCCTTTTTGGCTGCTGATGCATTTGACATATTTATAACCAAAACTCAAAACAAAATTATGCAGACCTTAAGACTTGTTACTACACCTATTTAAACACCATGTTAAGAGCAAATAGAGTAACAAACACAGCTAGAAAAGATTTGAGCTAAAAGAACATATGGATCTGAGCTTATGATCACAGATCTAAAGTACCAACACTCCAACTTGATCAGAACTATATTTAACCTATAAAGACCACAAATCCTAACCTTATAAACCTAAATTTAAGATTCCAACTCAATTTAAAGAACCAAATGGCCAAGGGCAGTACTAACTTAAGTTAGTATTGCCTGAACCAAACACCCCTTTAAAATGTTAAATCCCATATTAAGCTTATAAAATTGAGAGATAAGGCTTAAAACTCAGATACCAGATATTATTAAGCTATTATAAGACATAATAAACAGATTTTAACAACTAAATAATCAGAAACTAAAAGCTACAAGCTAATGCTATTATTTTTGGATTTTTAACTGTTTATTATCAAAGACTTGTAAAATGAGATTTAATCTAACAAGTAAACTAAATACACATCAAACAACTATACAAAGTAGATATAAGCTACACTAAACAACAATAAGCTAATATTAAGCAGATTAAGCAGAAATTAGAGCATAAGATACGCATATTAACTAAAACATCTAATGATAGCAAATTAATAGAAAAGGTAATGAGAATGAGTACCTCCACCTTAGCTAAACAGAGGTGATTGCTCAAATTAGAGCTTATAGGAGCAGCTTAAGCTGATAGCTTTAAGCTTAATTACTTTCCTAATCTAAGCCTAACTCCTGACCATTAGGAACTAATACCACTTGAATACTCAAAGAAGCCATCCAATTCCAAGGAGTATTCAAGTTTTTGAGAGCTTTAGCAGCTTATGAACAATTTAGCTTATTATTAAAGAGCTTAATCAAACCATGATGCATTAAAAATAAAAGATAAATTGAAAATTGAACAATATGTAAACTAAAACTTTATTGATTATAAAAACTGAATACAAGCTTGTGAAAAGTAAATGTACATTAATTGAAAAACACAATAAGCTAAAAAATACATTAAGCTAAATTATTCTAAAAGCTACAGCTAAAACTAGATGATCAAACTGTGAGTGAGAGGCTTCTTTTATAGGTGAAGAGTGAAGCTTCCAAGCTCTTAGACGCTCTCCCAGCTTTTGATCTTGACCCTTAATCCATAACTGCTTTTAATCAATTGATCTCAGCTGTGCAATGCCTCCATGTATGATTAGCCAATGATTTGCCTTGGGATTGCCAACCTGGCATCCCAAAATCGTTATTGGTTGCATCATCTCCTTCTAGAAGGGTTAAATCCACTTAAATGAGGGTAATTAGGGTGCTGGGTGAATTGGGAAAACAAGTGAACTGTAAAACCAATTTTCTCGCCCAAGTTTTCTTTTTTATTCATTTGTTTAACTGAGTATTTGACTGGGGGTTTGACTTGGGCTCGGGTTTATATCAAAAGGGTTTTTGGGATGGGTTAAATGGTTTTGGATTTGGTTAATTTTTGACTTAACAACCGTTAGTCCCTTTTTAATAAAGGACTAACGGTGTAATTTGTTTTGGGACTTTTGGTGAAAATGATTTAACATTAAGGGTCCTTTTTGTACTTTTAAAGGTTTGTCTTCTCATGAGTTGACCAAAGTTGACTTTTGTTGACTCTTGCTAATAAATTCCCGGCTCTTGTGTACTATTTCCGTCTCGTGTTTGTTTTTGTCCGGTTTTTGGCTCTTTTCTTGTGATATTTGAAATATCCGTACCTACGCATCACAAAAGACAAAATATATAATATACAAGCATGATATATTATTTTTTCATCTTTTTAGGGTCATTTTTGGTATAAAACGGATATGTGATTTCTCACATATTAAATTTTCCCAAACTAAATGATTGTCGTGTCCTCACGCAATGTTATATGCTCTAAAACCAAATACTCCAAAACCTCCCCAAACTAATCCTTTGAAAAGTAGCAAAGTCTTTTGTGGGGAGAGTTAAGAAATCACAAGTTTTAAAACACCCCGCTTTCCCATTTTTCAATATTTTTATGATTTTCATAATTTCCAACTTACAACTTATTCATGTGTGACATAATGTATTGCTTTCATTATTCATTGATAACTTTTAGGATCACGGAACAAAAAGCACAAAAAGTGTCCAAATGGATAAATTTATCGTCCCCGACTTTCACTTCTCCAAGCCAAACTTAAAAACAAGATCATTGTAAAATACAAGTTGTGATGCTAACACTACTCATAAAAGCTAATTGTGTATTACTTCTCCTCCCTTATTCCTAATTTTGTATCTCAAGATTTTATTTAAGTCATATACCCGAAGGCTCTTTAAGACTTTATTTCGATACTTATTAATTCCAAAAATAAAGCATAACGGTTAAAACGCAATAATTAGCTCCTAGCCCTTTTCAAAAGATCAAATGTCATCAAGAATGAAGTCCACATCGAGGCAACCAAAATTTGGCTTTTATTAGGTTACTTAAGCAAGACACCATTCATGTCATATACCCTTAGGCTCTTTAAGACATAAATGGACCAATCTTATTTGCACCATATACCCTATGGCTCTTTAAGGTACAAACAAGACAAAAAAATTAAGCAACAATATCCATTCCATATACCCTTAGGCTTTTTAAGGAATGAATAAGGCTGTAATTTCACGTATTAGATTTCACTTACCCTATATACCCTAAGGCTCTTTAAGGGATTAGCAAAATATTAATTTATGTGATACATATAGTATGCCAAATTAAGTATTCCTCATGTATACTCATCTTGATCACAAAGGAACTAAAGAAAACTTCTATGAACTAATTATTAACCAAAAAACCGCACAACTCTATTTATTAAACAGTTATATATAAAGGTGAAACAATCTAATGGGAGAAAAAGCCACAATTAACACTTATGAGCCTTAAAGAAATCCAACTATTCTACGTTTAGCATCAAAACTTATATTCTACTCTATCATCTCTTGTTCTTCACAATTTAAAATTTCTAAGAAACTCGTGAATACTTAGCCTAATAAATCGATCTTTACATATTTAAAATCAATTATGGGAACTTACAAAATCTTGACCTTTTCAAGCTAGACTTGCTTTTTATAGCTCCTTATATAAAAGATTAGAAAATTTCAATTCATTTACGTTAAGGAGAAAGCTAAGATATAAAACCGGTCGGGTTAAAATTTACTTTTGTTCTCACCAACGGAAAGTCTACATTCGTGTCAAAACACTTATTATTTTTTTTTAACTTATTTTTTTCATCATTTTTTTAATAATTAAGATTTTAAAATTTTTGCGGGAAAACGGGGTACGAGAGAACAACAAGCAAAAGTAGGTAAGATCATATCGAAGATATACCACCTCATACTAAAACTAAACATTGTCCTCAATGTTTCCTAGTCTTAAGGCTTAAAACCCCATACTAGAACTTCAAAGAGTCGAATGCATAATCCGAGCATGGAGAAAGTATCACAAAAATCATAAGCCGTTTATTAAGTATGCTAAAAGATAGATGTTAGTCGATAATAATCTAGGATATCGGATTTCCCCAAACTAATAGCAAGCAAAGGCTAGGAAGCTCGAGTGGACCGGGACAAAACACCGAACACGAGAATCTTCAAAAATTTTGGGTCAATCCTACAAACAATCACAAGAACAAACAACAAGAATCGGAAGAGTACAAGCCTCCTCACATCACATTAGAAATAAGAAAGAAGAAAGATGGATAAGCATGGGGTGCCTCCCACGAAGCGCTTTGTTTTTGGTAACCGAGTCACATAGCTTGACTCGATCCCCGCATTTAGTTGTCCATGGGGATGGTTTGGAGATCCGGGACTACCTTTGATGGTATGTCCCCTCCAAAGTAATGCTTCACACGATGACCATTCACCTTAAAGTTTGGACCATCGGGTTGAGATAACTCGATGGTTCCATATGGAAAAACTTAGAATCCATCAGATAGGTAAAATAATGAAGAAAAAATTAGATAACATATGTGAAGGAAAAATAATGGCGATCCTCAAAGGATAATTTCACATATGTTGGAGAAAAAATTATCTCCCAAATCCTGAGGTTGAAAACTTTGTCCTTGGTCATCAAACCATCATTATCAGGTTCCCTTTAAGCTTCTTGTGTCATGATCTAAAAACACCCCGGGAGGGAGATTAGGGATAATGTCATCAATAAGCAAACTTTCAAGATAGATTATATCTCCCTCCGAAACATGATCACCGTTCTCAATATCCGTAGAAATATCTATATCTAGAAAAGCATCAATTTCATCAATTACGCCTCCTGGGTCGAAACACTCATCCTCATTAGTATCGGAAAGAGGTATGACTAACAAAGTCGGCTCATCAAGGTTAGAAACATAAGAGTCCTTACTCTCGATGTCCTCTAACACTTCTTCAAAAAGAGGATTTATGTCACTAGAAATGTAAGCATATTCCAAATGAGATGGTAAATCTTTTAACTCTAATTTCGGAGGCTCTTCAATTGAAGATTTTGCCTTGGTCACTTCTACTTGCTTAAGGTCCATTGAAGGGAGTTGAAACGGGTCTTCATTTAACAATTTTTCAATTAAGCAAATATCTCCCTCCGGATCAAAATCCTAATCATCAATTCCCGATGGAATCGATCCATTAGAAAGATAATTTTTAATTTCTTCTAAAATGAAATCACCTCCCTCAAATGGAGTAAGGGAAGGAAATGAAGTAGCAATCATCGGGTTCGTAGAAGTGGGATTGCCACTTTTGAGACTATCCGTAAATCCAAGCTCTTCTTGAGAATACTCATCATAAGCAACATCAATTATATCAATTTGATTAACTAATTCCGCATTATAATCACTTGAGTATCTCGAAGTATGCCCGAGATTAAATGTAATTGCTTCATCATTAAACCTAAGTGTAATTTCTTCACCATAAACATCAATAAGATCACGAGACGTTCTTATGAAAGGTCTACCAAATATAAGAGGAACTCTAGGGTCGGCATCAAAATCAACTACTACAAAGTCGGTCGGAAAATGAAATTTCCCCACTTTGATGAAAACATCTTCGGCGACACCTTTTGGATGGGTAATCGACCGATCCGCAAGTTCGAGAGTCATACGAGTGGTGGTAAGTTCGGGAAGAGAAAGTCTCTTCCACACGGACAAAGGCATAAGGTTAATGCTAGCGCCAAGATCGGCCAAGGCAGAGTATTCAACCATTCTGGGAAAATCACAAGGTATAAGGAACTTGCCCGGGTCTCCAAGCTTTTCAGGAAGCTTTTTAAGGAGGACCACAGAGCAATTCTCATTCAATGGTGTACTCAAAAGTTCAAACAATTTCTCCTTGTTACTAATCAAGCTTTTAAACATAGAGGAAAACTTAGGCATATAGAGCAAAGCATCCACAAAACTAATATCAAAATGTATCTTTTGAAAGATTTCAAGAAACTTCATCATTCGAGCATTAGATTTTTCACGGAGCTTCTCTTGGTTAAGTCTAGAAGGATATGGAATATTAGGCTTAGGTAAAGTCCTCAGAACATCGGGTTCCGGAATAGGAATGGGAATAACCGGAGGTTGGATGTGAGCGATACTTCCTTAGAAATTAGTTTGCTCCTTATCCGTTGTCTCCTCGGTTTCTCGTTCCACTACCTTTTTTGGAGAAGGATTAGTAGGAATCGAAGGTCCTACATAAGCAACACCACTTCGAGTAGTGATTGCATTCATCTCACCCTTCGGGTTAGGAATAGTATTGCTTAGAAGAATACCCAAAGTTGAGGCTTGGTTTTGAAAGAAACTTCCTAATATACTCCGCATATCATTATTTAGATTCCTCCTAAGACTTTCCTCTTGCTTACTAAAATTACCCCTCAATTCATTAATTTGACTTTGCATATTTCTCATTAATGACTCATTAGCTTTCATATAACTTGAAAACTCATTTGGAATCCCTTGTTGAACTTGATTATTAGGAACTTGAAAAGGTTGGTTTTGAAATCCTTGATTTTGAAAATTTGGAGCATGATTATTTGGAACTTGAAAACCTTGATTTCCATGAAAATTATTTCCCCGATTAAAATTATTCCCTTGACCTTGATTTTGATTATACCTATTTTGACTATTTTGCATCGGAGCAAAACCGGGTGGTGCCATTTGGTTGCTAGCACGGTTTGGAGGGATTACTTGATTGTAAGTACCCGTTGCCGCACAAACACTCGATTGATTGCTATCGGTAGCATTACAATTATAGTAAGCATGGGCATCACCACAAATCACACAAGATTCCTCAACCGCTTTAACCGTAGCGGGAGTGACAACTTTCTTAGTAACAATCTCAACTAAGGTCGAAATTTGGTCCGCAAGCTTATCAATTCTTTCATCCGTCTTACTAGAACTTTCCCTAGAAGTCGTATTCATCCTAGAAACATTCGGTTTGTTTCGTGAATAACGAACTTTTGACTTATTCTCAATTATGTTCAAAGCCTCTCTAGTAGTCTTACTCAAAAGATTTCCACCCGCCGCGGCATTTAAGGAGTCTTGATCATTCTCATTTAAGCCATTATAGAAAGTATCAATTTGGGCTAACTCTGTAAATCCGTGGTGGGGACATGCTCTAAGCATTTCCTTAAATTGTTCCCATGCCTCTCCAAATGTCTCATCGAATTTTTGAGTAAATCGAGAGATTTCATTCTTTAGGTGGGTAGTCTTCGAAGGAGGAAAAAACTGGTTTACGAATTTGTTCACAAGATCGCCCCAAGTCAAGATAGAATTAGGAGGTTCTTTATCGTACCAAACTCTGGCGGCCCCCTCGAGTGAATATGGAAATATCATGAGTTTAATCACATCATTCGGTACATCCCTAAATTTCAAAGTCGAGGTAATCCTTTTAAAGTTATTAATATGAGTATGGGGATTTTCCCTCTCAAAACCATGAAATGGGTTAGCTTGAACTAATTGTAGCAAATTTGTCTTAATCTCAAAATGATCTGCATTAATTTCCGGTATAACGATAGCTTCTCCATACCCTTCCGTGGGTGCTTGAAGTAGCTCTTCCATTGTTCGATTATCCGTCATTGTTGCAACTTCAACGATAGTATGAAGCTCGGGTTCGACTACGTTTGGAGCACGTCGTCTATTTTGATGTCTCGGAATGGTTACGGGTGAATTATTTGGATAATGGGAATTTCTAGTGCGCATGCACTACACGAATAAAACCGATAAAACAAACTAGGAGAGAAAATATATACACAAAAATTATTTTTGTTTCACCGAATAATCAACAAACTTAGGGTAACTCCCTTAAGTGAAACTTGCAAGCAAGCGGGGAACGTAGTAGGAGCGAATCGCCTTAAAAACGTTTGTCCCTTCGGGTCGTAGTTCCTTGGAACAACCCTCCTAATAACTTATTTCATAAAAGAGGTGGGCCTTTTTCGTAAGTGACACAAGACGGTTACTTTTTGAATCTTTGGATTGGGAACTTATTAATGGATATTCACAAATTCTCTAGTAAGAGAATTAAATTGCTTTGTGTATTTTAGATTTTTAAGAGAACACAATAACAATCAAAAAATCCGAAAGAGCAAATATTTTTTTTGTATTTATTTATTTATTAATCTTCTACATATAGTAAAAAGAAAAAGAAAAATATTTTTTACTTTTTTTTATATTTATTTTATTTTTGATTTTTTTAAAAGACGTAACTTTCGAAGACGAAAGGTTCTCCAAATCACGATCGACAAATTCAAACGAGAGAATCTTAACACAATTCCCCGGCAGCGGCGCCAAAAATTTGATGTGTTGTCAATTATATACATATACGTATAATATCAAAGTATAAGAAATTCAATAATAATCCTTGAGGACAAAGATTAAAAGCAAATTCTACACAAAATATCGTATGTTTACCGGTAAGTGTTCACCGGGTCGTTTATACCCCAAGAATTATGAATTTAACCCCGTTTTTATTTGGACAATGATTTGAATGGTTTCAAAGTTTTTAATTTTGTTATCTATTTCTAAAGCTAAAAACATATAACACATGCAAGTGAAAGATAACAACTAAGCAATTAAGCTATTGAACACAAAAATATTAACGGGAAATGTAAAAACGCAACTAAACGAGTAAGTATATCAAATTTAAGACCTACGAAAGCAAATTTAATTTCTAAACCTACTAAATAATAAAAGAAAATTTTAAGAAAAAGAATTTTATTTTTTTGATTTTTTTTATATTTTTTATAATTTTTTAAAGTTTTAAAACAAAATAAATGTAAGAAAAATACTAAACTATGAATTAAAATTTCTATAAAATTACTAAAAATAGCTTTTGATTTAAAGTTTGCAGGAAAATTAAAACTTTTAAAATTGCTTAAAGGAATAAGCTCAGAAAAATAGATTAAGCATTCGAAGTGCTTATAACTAAAAGAACTCAAAAAGTTGTTAAATGAAATTTGTTTTCACCCTATAACGCAAAAGACCCAAGGGCTCTAATGGTTAAGAGTGTGTGTGCTAAATACGTTTGGTATGGAAAGGAAGGTTACAGGTTCGAATATGTGTCCCTCATTTTTGCAAAAAAAAATATTTTGAAAACTTTTTAAACAAACTTATAAAACAGCTGAAAACTAGCAAATTTTGTAAAAGCAACTCTTTGTGAAAATGATTATTAAGCTAGAAAATAAGCTTTAAAAGTGACAATTTTGACTTAAAATATTTTTTTAGCATTTTCACTAAACTACTTAAGCTAGAAAAACTGAATAAGCTCAAGCCCAAGCCAAATAAGCTACTAACAACTTAACACTAACCTAATAAGCCAGTATGATCACGAAATAAGCACAACTACAAGCCATAAGCAAAGAAAAAGATCCTTATGACATAGTAGCTTATACCACCTTAAAGCTTATCCTATAAGCTTTCTAAATCTACTTTTGAAAGGTATTTTGAAACTCAATTGAGCAATGAAAAGGCTAACTGAAAAAGCTACTTGTTCAGATTATACTACTTTTTTTAGTTTTTTAATTTTTTTATCAAAAGACAAAGTAAGATTTGCAGACCTAAAAATAGATGACTAAATAAGCTATTAAGAACAAAATAAGCCCTAACCTATTAAATTTGACCTATGAACTACTTGTATACTAAATCTCAAATCCTAAATCTAACTTAAACTAACTGAATTTTAAGCTTGAAAAAGGTTTTTGCCTACTTTGAATGCTGATGCAGTTTACCAAGTTTTAACCAAAACTCAAAACTAAATTATGCAGACCTAAGAACTTTATTTAAACATCATTTAAACACCTAGAACAAGAGTGAAATACTAGTAATAACAACTAGAAACAAATAAAGCACAAAAGCTAATGGATCTGAGCTTTATGAACTCAGATTCTAACTAACAACACATAAACTTGATACAAGCTAATCTAAACTAACAAACACCTTAAATCATAGCCTTATAATCCTAAATAACAAATTCATATTAAGTTCAAAGGACCTAAAGGATCTTGGCAGTACTAACTTGAGTTAGTACTGCCTTGAGCCAAACACCCCTTTAAATTGCTCAATTCCATATTAAGCTTATAAAACTAAGAATCAGGGCTAAAACTTCAAATATCAGATGATTATTAGCTATTATCAGACCTAATGAACAGATTTCAATAATCAAATAAGCTACAACTACAAGCTAATTAACTATGCTAATATTTTTGGTTTTTTAAACTGTTTTATATCAAAAGCTTGAAAAATTAGATTTAAACTAACAAGTGACTATATTAAGCATTAAACAACTATAATAAGCATTAATAAGCTAATCTAAATAGTACTAAACAAACAATAAGCAGAAATAAGCTAATAGGAATAGTATAACTAGAATATAAAAGGACAGTAGAGAAATAGAAAAAGGAAAAGAGACGAGTACCTCTACCTCAGCTAAACAGAGGTAAATGCTCAACTTAGAGCTTATATGAGCAACTTAAGCTTATAGCTTTAAGCTTAATCACTTTCCTAATCTAATCCTAACTCCTGACCATCAGGAACTAATACCACTTGAATACTCAAAGCAGCCATCCAATTCCAAGGAGTATTCAAGTTTTTGAGAGCTTGAATAGCTTATGAACAATTTTAGCTTATGAAACAGTATCAAAGAGCTTATTCAAACCATAATGCATTTAAGTGAAAACATAAATTGCAAATTTAACAATATGAAAACAAACTTTTATTGATTTAATAAACTGAGTACAAGCTTATGAAAAGAAAGTTACATTAATTGGAAAATACAATAAGCTAAAACGATACAATAAGCTAAACTATTCTAAATAATCTATAGCTAAAACTCTCTTCCCCAATTGTGAGTGAGGGGTTCTTTTTATAGGCGAGAGGAGAAGGTTCTAGCCCCTTAGATGCTCCCTTTCTTTTTAATCTTGGCCATCCATCTCTAACCAATCATTGCATCTTAATTTTAAGCCGTTGGATGAAAAGGGATCACACGGATTGCCAGCTTAGTAATCCCACCTTCTTAGAGGCCTTGTGCTTCTTTTGAACTAATTTTAGTGTAAAAATCCTAAATTGGTGTGTTTGTTTGGTGATGAGTTGTCATTCCTTATTGTCATCTCAACCAATCATGGGCTAGGATGACGTTTCTCTTTGCTAAATTGGAGCATTGTACTAACATCTTTGAAGCCATGTAGGACGAGTGTATGGGAGTGAGTTTTACCCATTTATTTTAACACAAGGTGAACTTAGGAATGATGGTGAATAGTAAAAACCATTCGCGCCCTTTTTCTTTTCTTTATTTTTGTTTGACTGTTTGACCGAGGCTAAAAGGTGTTAACTTAGGCTCGTTTTTAATATTAAGGGGGTATTTTGGGCTAGGTTTTGGTTTTTAGGCTCGGTTAAAGGTTAAGGGCTTATATATTTTGGACTTAACGACCATTAGTCCCTTCGTAATAAAGGACTAACGGTGTAATTGGATTTGGGACTTAATGTGAAAAAGGTTTAACATTTAAGGTCCTTTTGGTACTTTCAAGGGTTTTTCTTCTCATGAGTTGACCAAAGTTGACTTTTGTTGACCCTTGCTAATAAATTCCCGGCTCTTGTGTACTCTTTCCGTCTCGTGTTTAATTTTGTTCGGTTTTTGGCTCTTTTCTTGTGATTTTTGTAATATTCGTACCTACACATCACAAAAGACAAAATACACAATATGCAAACATAATTTGCATTATTTCATCTTTTTAGGGTCATTTTTGGTATAAAATGGATATGTGATTTCTCACATATCAGGCGGCCCCCTAATATATCTGGGACCGCCAAGCATATATGGGCCCGCCATCTGAGTCACAGAAAATTTTACTGTGACTACCTGATTTTCTATGCAGTTTACTATTCTTTCTTAGGCCCAGCTAAACTTCCTGCATTTTGCTAAACCACTTTTGGAATTCTATCCTATTAATCCTTATGCTTTTCTACTTTGATCCTATATTTCCTAATTAAATATGCGATCCTTCCTACTCTTCTTCTCATCTTCATCTTCTTCAAATCTTTCTACCATGAATTCCACTCAAACTTCTTCTTCTAACCTTTCCAAGAAAATCAAACTAACTATAATCCCTCCTAGACAACTATTTGTTAACATTTCTATTGACAAAGTTGTCACCACCACACCTTCTCCTACAATAACTTCTTCATCTCTAACTCCTCTAAATGCACCATCAAAAACTCCATCTACCAATCAAACCCCATCAAGCCAAGAGAACACATCTTCTTCTTTTCAATCAAAACTTCAAATTTCACCACCATCTTCCAATGAACCAAATTCTCCTTAACCTTTGAACCCTTTGCTTGATAACACCTCAAATGTTCATCCTAGACCTTCAAACCCTCAACCACTTCAAAGTCATCCTTCTTGGGATATCACTCTCTCATTAACACCATTTGAAAACCTTGAAACTTCATCACCACCATCTCCACCACAACCTCAACCACCGATCATGGGTCATCCTCTTTACTACAACTATCATGACTACCAGCGGTCAACATGCATATGTTGTTCTCACAACCGAACTCTTTTCTTAACCTTAAGAGATGAGATAAACATCCCGTTTGCTCATTTTGAGTATCTTCTTACTACCGCAATCACCTTACACTTTCCACCTCCACCTTAAAAATTTTCAAAAATATAATAATGTGTCACCCTAACCTTTTTCTTAAAAGTCATCCCCTATGAATCATGAATCATCTAAGAATTTTTTTATGTTTAGATTATAGTGTAACTTATAGACTAATGTTTCCTTGTTTGTCTTAACTCTATTGCATGTTGTATGAATCAATTAATTATGTTTACCTTTGTATGAGTTTCTTAATTAGTGAATGAAACTCCTTTATGGGTGACTTGAATTTAATGTTATGTTTAAAGGATATTTGTCTTGCACTTGTACCTCTAACCTTGTTTTGTAGAAAACAATGTTTTTAAGAACGATACTTTGGTGCCCCAAACAAGGAGGAGCCTACATCAAGGGGGAGTCTTGATATTGTTGGGATTAAAAGTCTTCTTGATGATGTTTGAATTACTGTTGCTCAAGTTTATGTTAATACTGCTCTGATGAAGTTAGTGCTGCTCATGGACTTCAAAGAAAATATGCTAAGTGTTTACTACTGCTAGTACAAAGTTAAGACTACTCAGTTGAAGTTAATGCTGCTAGTGAAAGTTACTACTGCTAGTACAAAGACTGCTTAAAGTTAATATTGCTGAAGAGTTACTATTGCTCAAGAAAATATTTTAAGTAGTTAGTACTGCTAGTATTAAGTTAGTACTGTTTGTTAGTACTGCTTACTTGATATGTATTAGTTATTTATAGAAAAGATTTTATATACTTAGGAAAGTATTGTAAGCCGAGTAGGACTCCTTGGTGTATATAAGGAGGTCCTAGGGCATAGAGTTTTATACGTATCAAAATCATCTTTTATCAATCTTAGTCATATAATTCATAGCTTTAAGGTCTTTGTAACCCTAATACTTTGAGAGTATTCGTATTATTATCATTAATAATATTGGAGGTTATTTGTTTTAAATTACTGTTTCATTGATAATTCTTCTTAATATTAAAGATTAGATTCCGCATAATCTTTAATACATTTAAACAAAGTTTTTTCTATAGTTATGTTAGATTTATCTAATATAACTAAACCTTAAACAAGCTTAAGGAATTCGATCTATTAAAGTAGGATCAACAAGTGGTATTAGAGCTTGTTAAGAAGCTTTGAAAGAGAAGAACCTATTTTTACTAAAAGATATGGATCAAGATTCTGCACACATGGTGGCTGCATCCAAAGTTCCCATGCTCAAACCTAGGGAGTATGAGATCTGGAGGATGAGGATTAAACAATATATCCAGATGATAGACTATGCACTATAGGAAGTCATAGAGAACGGTGCAACCTTGCCAAAAACAACAACTGTAGAAGGTGTTGTGACAGATATGCATATTACAACTGCTAAAGAAAAGGCTCAGAGAAGATTAGAGGTGAAAGCTAGAAGCACTTTAATGATGGGCATTCCCAATGAACATCAATTAAAGTTTAACTTTATAAAGGATGCTAAGAAGTTGTTGGAAGCTGTTGAAAAGAGATTTGGTGGGAATGAAGCTACAAAAAAAGACTCAAAGGAATCTATTAAAGCAGTAGTATGAAAATTTCACTACTCCAAGCTTAGAGATGCTTGATTAAACTTTTGATAGGCTTCAAAATCTTGTGAGTCAGTTAGAGATTTTGGGTAAAAAGCTTTCACGAGAAGATGTTAATAAAAAGTTATTAAGAAGTTTGTCACCTAAGTGGAACACACATGTTGTTGTGTGGAGGAATAAAGCTGATTTAGATACAATGAGCATGGATGATCTCTACAACAACCTCAAGGTGTATAAACCAGAAGTTAATGGGATCTCTAGCTCTAGTTCAAGTACACGGAACATGGCTTTTGTGTCCTCTTCAAATAACAACACTAGCAGCACTAATGAAGCAGTTAATAATGCTCATGGAGTTTGTACTGCTAGCACTCAAGTTAATGCTACTAACTCTACAAATATTGATAACTTGAGTGATGCTATTATTTGTTCATTCTTTGCTAGTCAACCAAATAGTCCTCAAATTATACTTGAGGACTTGCAACAAATCCTTCCAGATGAC
The DNA here is from genome assembly GCA_026074375.1 of Tanacetum coccineum. NCBI lineage: Eukaryota > Viridiplantae > Streptophyta > Magnoliopsida > Asterales > Asteraceae > Tanacetum > Tanacetum coccineum. Next base: position 76,843 of record BQNB010008434.1, read on the forward strand.
ATAAAAGAGGTGGATTTGAGATGGCAAATGGCTATGTTAACTAAGAGGGATAGAAGGTTTTTGAAGAATATGGGAAGAAAGCTTATTGTTAATAGCAATGAGACTATTGGTTTTGATAAGTCCAAAGTGGAGTGCTACAACTGCCATAAGATGGGACATTTTGCTAGGGAGTGTAAAGCTCCAAGAAATCAAGACAACAAGAACAAGGAAAGCTCAAGAAGGAGTGTGTCTGTGGAAACATCTACTTCTATAACTTTGGCGTCATGTGATGGTCTTGGTGGATATGACTGGAGTGATCAGGCAGAGGAAGGGCCTAATTATGCACTCATGGCTTTCTCATCTTCAAGTCCTGACTCAGAGGTATCCAATGATTCTATTTGTTCAAAATCTTGTTTGGAAACTGTTGAACTTCTTAAATCTCAAAATGATCAACTATTAAAAGATTTAAAGAAATTTGAGTTAATGGTTCTAGGTTATAAGACAGGTTTAAAGTCTGTGGAAGAAAAACTTAAAGTTTATAAAGCAAATGAGTCTATTTATTCACAAGATATTAAGTGATTAAAATTTGAAATAGCTATGTCTAGTGAAGAAGAGCCTAAGGTAGTTAGGAAGAATGATGATTCCCTAATTATTAAAGAATAGGTGTTAGATGATGAGGAAGAGGATGTGTCTCAGCTAAAAGTTTAAACAAGCTCTAAGTGTCAGATGTTAAAATTGCAGATAAGGTTTAGGTTATGAAAATTATAATGCAGTTCCACCTTCCTACATAGGAAATTTCATGCCTCCAACACCTGACTTGTTCTAAACTGGTTTAGAGGAGTTTGCTAATGAGCCTGTAGTTGAGAACAATAAAGCTATGTCTAGTAAAGAAGAACCTAAGGTAGTTAGGAAGAATGATGATGCCCCAATTATTGATGAATGGGTGTCAGATGATGAGGAAGATGATGTGTCTCAGCCTAAAACTGAAAAGAAAACAATTAGGCCTAGTATTGTTAATAAAGAGTTTGTCAAATCTAAACAACAAGAAAAAACTTCTAGGAAAACTGTTAAACAAGTTGAGCAACATAGGCAAAACACTCACAGTCCAAGAGGCAATCAAAGAAATTGGAACAATATGATGTCTCAAAAACTAGGAAGCAATTTTGAGATGTTTAATAAGGCTTGTTATGTGTGTGGAAGCTTTGATCATTTGCAGGTTGATTGCAATTACCATCAAAAATAGTTTCAAAATCAAAGGATGGTAAAACCTGTTTGGAACAATGCTCAAAGGGTGAATCATCAAAACTTTGCTAAAAAGACTCACCCCTGTGCTAAAAAGAACTTAGTTCCAAGAGCAGTACTAATGAAGTCTGATTTAGTATCAATTAATACTGCTAGACAAAATATTTCAAATAACAGCAGTATTGTTTACTACTGCTAGACAAGTTAATATGCTCACTCAAAAACAAACAGTTGAATGCTAGTTAGACATTGTCTCTTATTTCGTAAAACATCACATTTAACTGTTAAGAGTCCCATTCATAAGAACACAACATTTAAAAATAGTAATATTAATCAAAAGGTTAATACTGTTAGGGGTAAAAAAATTAATACTGCTAGGCCAAAAGCAGTAGTTAATGTTGTTAAAGGAAATAATCTTAATGCTGTTAAGGCCTCAGCCTGTTGGGTTTGGAAACCAAAGCATAAAGTTTTAGACCATGTTTCTAAACACAACAATGCATCAATCACCCTAAAAAAGCTTGATTATGTTGATGCACAAGGCAAATCCAAGTCATTGATGGCTTGGGTCCCCAAAAGAAACTAATTTTCCTATCTAATGTGCAGGGTAATCCATAAATGGATTTACAGGATAAAGGAGTGATTAATAGTGGATGCTCAAGGCACATGACAGGGAACATGTCCTATCTTACATACTATGAAGAGATAGATGGAGGATATGTTGCTTTTGGAGGGAACCCCAAAGGAGGAAAAATCACAAGAAAAGGTACCATTAAAACTGGTAATTTAGATTTTGAAAATGTGTATTTTGTGAGAGAGTTAAAGTTTAATCTCTTTAGTGTCTCACAAATGTGTGATAAAAAGAGAGTGTTCTTTTTAATGACACTAAATGTATTGTTTTATCTCTAAACTTTAAGTTAATTGATGAAAGTCAAATTTTACTTAGAGTTCCTAAAAAGAACAATATGTATAATGTTGATTTAAAGAACATAGTTCCTAAAGGAGGTTTAACTTGCCTTTTTGCAAAAGCCACATCTGATGAATCTAAACTTTGGCATAGAAGGCTTGGTCACTTAAATTTTAAAACCATGAATAAATTGGTTAAGGGAAATCTTGTAAGAGGTTTACCTTCCAAACTTTTTGAAAATGATCAAACCTGTGTTGCTTGTCAAAAGGGAAAGCAGCATAGAGCCTCTTGTAAGTCTAAAATAGAGAACTCAATCAGTCTTCCTTTACATTTGTTACATATGGACTTATTTGGTCTAACATTTGTAAAAAGCCTTATGAAGAAAATGTATTGCCTAGTTGTCACAAATGATTACAGTAGGTTTACATGGGTTTTCTTTCTAGCTACTAAGGATGAGACTAGTGGCATTCTTAAGTCCTTTATAACTGGGATAGAAAATCTAGTAGATCACAAGGTTAAGGTGATTAGATGTGATAATGGGACTGAGTTCAAAAATAGAGAAATGAATCAGTTTTGTGAGATGAAGGGTATTTTAAGACAATTTAGTGTAGCTAGAACTCCTCAACAAAATGGAGTTGCTGAGAGGAGGAATAGGACACTAATTGAGGCTCGCCTAAAGACTATGCTAGCTGATTTTTGTTGCCAAACTAACTTTTTAGGAAGAAGCTTACTATGTGCAAAATAGAGTGTTAGTAGTTAAGCCTCATAACAAGACCCCATATGAACTTTTTCATGGTAGAACACCAACTTTAAGTTTTATGAGACCATTTGGGTATCCTGTTACCATTCTCAATACCATAGATCATTTAGGCAAATTTGATGGTAAGGCTGATGAAGGTTTCTTTGTTGGATACTCTTTGAATAGTAAAGCCTTTAGAGTATTCAATAGTAGAACAAGGATAGTGGAAGAAAACTTGCATTTAAATCGAGGTTAGTTAGTGTACAACCTATGCGTTAGGTAGTGGACCAGATTGGCTATTTGATATTGATGCATAACAAGAACAATGAATTATGAGCCAGATTGTTTGTAGGTTCATAGTCTTAATGGTTTTGCAAGTTACAAAAAGCAAGTGATATGCAGGTCAAGCTAGAAGAGACAGAACAGAAAACCCTATCAAGGATTACATTTTGCTACCTTATGGGACTGCTTAATCACCATTTTTCCAGATCCAAAAGAGTTCTCATGAATGATGAATTCCAAAACTTTACGGTGATGATGGCAAAGAAGGTTGATGAAGATTCAAGAAAAGATAGTGAATGTTAAGATCAGGAAGGGAAGATAATGTTAAACAACACTAACAATGTAATTACTGTTAATGCTGCTGGCACAAATGAGGTTAATGCTGTTGGTGGAAAAACAAGCATTGAACTTCCATTTGATCCAAATATGCATGTTTTGGAAGATGATAGCATATTTAACTTCTCAAGAGATGATAAAGATGATAGTGTAGTAGCTAACATTAAAAATTTAGATACTACAATCAAAGTCAGACCTATTCCAACTACAAGAATTCATAAAGATCATCCTTGTTTATCAAGTGATTAGAGATTTGCAATAGTACACAAACAAGAAAGATGTCGAAGAATTTGAAGGAACATGGGTTTGTTAGTACTATTCAACAAAGAACAAACCATAAAGACCTTCAAAACTTCTTGTTTGCTTGCTTTTTATCACAGGAAGAACCCAAAAAGGTAATTCATGCATTGAAGGATCTAAGCTGGATAGAGGCTATGCTGGAAGAGCCTTACCAATTTCAATTTACAAGAAGTTTGGATTTAGTAGATTTACCAAGGAAAAAGGCAATAGGCTCTAAATAGGTTTTTAGGAATAAAAAAGGTGAAAGGGGAATTATGATAAGAAATAAGGCAAGATTGGTTGCTTAATGGTACACACAGGAAAAAAGGGATTAGACTATGATGAGTATTTGCCCATGTGCTGAATTGAAGCAATTAGGCTATTTTTAGCTTATGCTTCATGTAAAGATTTTATGGTGTATCAAATGGATGTAAAAAGTGCTTTTCTCTATGGTAAGATTGAAGAAGAGGTGTATGTATGTTACAACCACCAAGGATTTGAAGATCTAGGACTTTCTAGATAGAGTACACAAGGTTGAAAAAGCATTGTTTAGACTTACTTCAAGCTCTAGAGCTTGGTGTGACACCTTGTAATATATGTTGCGACATGGGTTTCAAAAAGGGAACATTGACAAGAACTTCTTTATTCAAAAGGCTACAAAGGTGATATTTTGGCTGGTCCAAGTTTATGGGATGATTATCATCCTTTGGTTTAAAAAGAAGGGTCTATGCATTTGCAGTGAGAAGTTGATTGCATGAGAAATTTTAGATGAGTTCTTGGGAGAACTTACATTCTTCTTGGGCATTACCAAGTTGCAAACAAGAAGCGATGGCAATATTTATTAGTTCAAGAATAAATATGTTGCTTAAATTTTGAAAGAAATTTGGTTTATAAAAGTCAGACTACAAGTACACCAATGGAAAACTCAAAAGCTTTTGCTCAAGGATGAAGTGGTTAAAGAGAAGAGGATATTCATATGTATAGGTCAATGAATTGTTTCGCATTGATGTATTTCTTACAATCTTTAAAGGGAAAACTGACATCATGTTTGCAGTGTTTGCCTGTTGGCTAAGATACCAAGGTTAAATGCAAAGGTTTCACTCTTTATGGTTTTTTGTGAAAGGTTTGTTAAGTACTTAATAAGGTCAACCAAAATTGTGGCTCTTTGGTATCTAAAAGATCTCCTTTTGATTTGGTTTAGGCATACATTGATCGTGATTATGCTTGAGCAAGTTAGATAGAAGTCTACAAACAGGAGGTTGTTAATTCGTTAGATGTAGATTAATATCCTGGGCAGTGCATAGAAAAAAACAAGTAGTGGTTGCAAATTCCACAAAAGAAGCTGGATAATGGCTGCTTCAAGTTGCTGTGACAAGTGCTTTGGATTCAGAAATCAACTACTAGTTATGGGTATAATTTTTATGCTATACTAAGTTTCTTTATTGACATAAACAATACTATTTTCACATAATTAATAATCCTTTTTTTCTTTTAAAAACAAAGCATATAGAGATCATACATCATTTTATGAGAGATTCTAATGAAAAGAAATTGATTCAAATGGTCAAAATCCATACTAATAAGAATGTTGCATATTTGCTTACAAAAGCTTTTGATGTAAGTAGATTTCAATATTTGATTGTTAGTATTGGAATGATGAATCTTTAAAGTATTTTATCTCTTTATGTTTTTGTAAAGTTTTGTATGAATTAGTACTATTATTCATGTCATTAAAAGTTTTTGCTGTTAAGTATAATTAATACTAATAGTTATACTTAATACTGCTGAGTTACAACTGTTAGTTATACTTAATACTGCTAGGTAATTAATACTGTGATAATTATGAAAATTGCTATGGCTTGTGTTTTCTTGGTTTTTGGACTAACATTTCACAGGAAAAGCAAAGAAAAGTGTTAAATTGATGATGGAAAAGCTGTTTAGAATGGAATTGGAGTATTAACCTATGCTTTTGGCTTCTAAACCCAGCTAGTTGAAGCCTTAACAGTATTAACCTCTGCTTTTGGCCTAGCAGTATTAACCCTTGTACTCTTAACAGTATTAACTCTTTTGTTAAAATATTTGTTGTAGTTTGTTGTTTTCTTGTTAAAGGGTCTTTTAACAGATGAATATGCTTTATAATAAGAGTATGTTGTTGGCATATCATTGTTCATTGTTTTTTTGGATTGAGCAGTACTAACTGATTTGGCAGTATTAAGTGATACTAGGCCTGACTTAGTTAGTACTGCTTGTGGAACTATATTACTTTTTGGATTAGGGTGAGAAAATCTACCAAAGTTCTGGTGATTCACCCTCTTTGAGTTGATCTACACTGGTTTAGCCTGTTTTTGATCATTAATCTTTCTCTTGTGTTTACAGGTATAGTGCAGGTGATCAAAACTACCACATACATAGCAAGCCTTATTGTTAAACTCAAAATTTTCACCTAATTTCCGAGTCATCATACCATTCCAGTTTCTTTTATTTCCTCTAGAACTCGTATTATTTTTCCTAGGTTTTCTGCTTGCCTAACTGTTTCATTCCTAGCATTAACAGATTCAATCTTTTCAAAGCTAGGTTTGACTGTTTTTATTACTTCCTTAGGTTTGACCACAATCTCATCATCTTCACTGTCATATTCCCATTCCTCAATGATGGGTTCACTCATCCTAATAGTTTTAATTTTAGGCATTTCCACTTATCATTACTAGTTTCAGAATTACTTGTTTCAACTTTAGACACACTAGTAATTGTTTCACTTACTTTAGACTCTTTGGCACCATTATGCCCAAAACCAGCTTTATCATTAGCACTCAATTGACTATTAAGCAGTGTATTAAGACTTTTAGAAGAAGTTTCAAATGATTCTAATTTGGTTTTTAATTATTCTTTTTCTTTTACAGCTTCTACTAATAGTTTTTTATGGTATGTGAGTACATCAGTTTTGTCATCTAAATCAATTTTCATAAATCTAATCTTTTCCTCATACCGAAGTTGGTTTTTTTGATGAGCAACTAATTGAGCCTTTACCTTTTTTAAAGCTTGAGTATAGGCTTGAATTTCTATACTAACATCACCAAGTTGTTCTGTTTGAGTATCATATAATTTTTTAAGTTGTGCATATGATTGCTTACATTCAGTAGAACAAGTATGTACCTTAGAATTAGCATTTGAAGAACTTGAGTTGTAGGCCATCTCTTCTTCGACAAAAAAATCTTGTATAGAAAATGTGTTCTTCTTATTCAAAGCTTCTCAGCCAGCTCTGATACCACTTGTTGATCCCGTTCTGAACAGATCTTTAACTACTTAGCTGATATAAGGTTTAGTTGTATTGGATAAATTCAAGATAACTATGGTAGAAACTTTGATTGGGAATATCACAGAAACTAGGTTGTGATACTAAGAAGAATAATAACAATTACCCAAACTTTCAGCCTCAATATATTGAATACGGTTACTCTAAATAGTAACAGAGTTTACAACCTTGAAGCTATGAACTAACTGTAAAATGTGTGTATGATGATTGGGTAGAGATTGATGTGTTTTCTCTACACCCTAGGACCTCCTTTTATAGTACAAGGAGTCCATTAGGGTTTACAATATTTTCCTAACATATCTAGTCAACCATATTGAATACCATAACTAAGTATTCACTCCTATGGCTCTTTCAGACTCTGAGGTAAAAACTTGTTCAAAAACATGTCTGAAAAACCATGAAACTCTTAAAACTCAGTATGATAAGTTGAGAATAGAGTTTAATAAGTCTGAATCTGATTTATATAACTATAAAAGAGGTTTAGCTTTTGTGGAAGAACGACTAGTCTTCTACAAGAAAATAAGGGTATGCCTTTTGATCAAACTTACTGTTCTAAAAAGTGGATGCCTCATTCAATGAAGCAGAGATTATTGCTCTTAAGTCTTATATAGAGAAAAGTAGAAAGAAAAAGAGGATAATATGCTTAAAATTAACAACTATGATAATGCCACTAAGAGTTTGGATAAAGTGATAGGAAGTTCAACTAGTAGATAACAATAAAAAGGGTATGGGGTACAATGCTGTTCCACCTCCATCCACAGGTTTATTTGCACCTCTTATCATTGATTTGTCTCACTCTGGCATTGAGAAGTTTAAAAGAAGTCAGAGTCTTGAGGTTATGGACCTAAGGCTAGTAAGAATGTTAATACTGGTGCTCCAATTATTGAAGATTGGGAATCAGACAGTGATGATGAAGATGATAAGCCTAAGCCTAAGGTTGTGAAGAAAACAGTTGAGTCCAAAACTGTTAAACAAGATGTGGTGTCAGATGGTAAGTTAAAAAGAAAACTGTTTTTCCTACTGCTGCCAAGATAGAGGTGTTAAAACCTAAATAACAAGAAAAAACCAGTTAGGAAAAACCAGTAAATATGCTGAGATGTATGGATCACAAAATTCTAGGGAACAAGGAATTGGAATAATCTTAAATTCCCAACAACTAGGAGTGATTTTGTATGAATCAATTAAGCTTGTTTTGCTTGTGATGCTTTAACCTCAGATAAAGATTGTAAAAGAAGGTACAAAAACTATATGGAGCACGGCTAGAAGGGTAAATCATCATAATTCTCTTTGAATGTCTTACCCTCATCCAAAAGAAACTTACGTTCCAAAAGCAGTCTTATGAAAATGGGTATAGACCAGTTAATGCCTGCTAAGCCAAAGGTGCCATATTCAATGCTGTCAAGAGGATAGGTTTAATGCTGTTAAAGATCAGCATGTTGGGTTGGATGCAAAGAACAGAGTGAGTAGATTCATGTATCCAAAAACATTCAGTGCATCAGTTACTTGAAAAGATTGATTACATTGATGCACAAGGAAGATTTAAGTCTGTGATGGATTGGGTTCCCATAAGAAGATGATTTGGAGGATCCTTCCAAACAGGGGAGGATATGAAAAATGCTCATATTAATGAAGATCATTTTTGTTTAGATGGATGCACAGGCTCAGGGGAGGCAAGAGTGCAGTAAAGAAAAAGAAGAATCCAGAGAAGAGTGCAGCAAAAGCAGAAAGACCAAGAAGATGAAGTGTTTGGAAGAATCCTCTCAGCAAAGAAAATGAAGGTTTAATTTAAGAAACTTGATGATTTGGAGGTAAATCACAAGTTTAGGGGATGATTGTTAGGAATTAAACACTTCAGAATTAGTACTGCTAAGCTAATAGTTAGTACTGTCAGTTATAGTTAGTACTGTTAGTACAATGTTAGTACTGTCAGTAATAACTTAAGGCTGTTGAAGATCTTAGTACTGCTAGTGTATAAGTTAGTGCTGCTAATGGAAGATTAATGCTATTGAAGAGTTAAAGCTGCTGCAAAGATAAGAGTGATTCAAGTCAAAACTGTTGAAGAGACTACAACTGTGTGAAGAGATAAGTATGAGTTATTTTAGGAAAAGATTATTGATTGATAGAAAAGATCTTGTATATCTTTTAGTATGGTAAGTTAGTAATTTTAGTTTGACTATGACTCCTTGTGTCTATAAAAGGAGATCATAAGTCATAGAGAAATACATATACAATCACAATACTTCTCATACACATCTCTTAGATTCATAGCTTCAAGGTTGTAAACCCCAATACTAAGATAGAGTACTCATATTATTATCATTAATAATATTGAAGCTTGTTGGTTATATTGTTCTTCCTACTACATCATTATTACTGTTTTATTTGTATTCTTCTTAGTGGTATAAACTAGATTCCCCATAGTTTATATCATATACACAAAGCTTCACACTTAGTACCTATGGATTTATCTAAGGATACTAAACCTTATATCTAACTAAGGAGTTAAAGATCCATTCAATTGGAACCAACAAATGGTTTTGCAGGTACAAAAGCAAGTGATAATGCATGTCAAGCTAGAAAGGAGACAGAACATGTCAAAGATTACATTTTGCTACCATTATGGAATGCTGATCCACCATTTTCCTAAAAATCAAAGAGTTCTCATAATGATGGATCTAAACCTTCAAGTGATGATGGAAAAAAGGTTGATGAAGATCTAAGAAAAGATTGTGAATATAATGATCAAGAGAAGGAAGATAATGTTAACAGCACTAATAATGTTAATGCTGCTGGCACAAATAAAGTTAATGCTGTTGGTGGAAAAACAAGCATTGAACTTCCATTTGATCCAAATATGCCTGCTTTGGAAGATTATAGCATATTTGACTTCTCAAGAGATGATGAAGATGATGGTGCAGAGGCTGACATGAACAATTTGGATACACCAATCCAAGTCAGTCCTAATCCAACTACAAGAATTCATAAAGATCATCCTCTTGATAAAGTGATTGGAGATTTACAATCAGCTACACAAACAAGAAAGATGTCAAAGAATTTGAAGGAACATGGGTTTGTTTGTACTATTCAACAAAGAATAAACCATAAAGACCTTCAAAACTGCTTGTTTGCTTGCTTTTTATCACAGGAAGAACCCAAAAAGGCAATTCATGCATTTGAGGATCCAACGATGGCTAAAGGCTATGCTAGGAAGAGCTTCTATATTCAAGTTATATGAAGTTTGGCACTTTAGTGATTTTCAATGGAAAAAAGGAGCTATTGGTACTAAATGGGTTTTCAGGAATAAAAGGATGAAGGGGAATTGTGATTAGAAAATAAAAGCAAGATTGGTTACTCAAGGGTACACATAAGAAGAAGGATTGGACTATGATGAAGTCTTTGCCCTGTTGCAAGAATGAAGCAATAGAGCCTATTTTTAGCTTATGCTTCATTAATGATTTTTTGTGGTGTTATCCAAATAAGATGGTAAAAAGTGCTTTTCTCTATGGGAAGATTGAAGAAGAGGTGTATGTATGTCAACCACCAGGATTTGAAGATCCAGACTTTCCTGATAGAGTATACAAGGTTGAAAAAGCACTGTATGGACTACATCAAGCTCCTAAAGCTTGGTATGAAACCTTGTCAACATATCTGTTGGACAATGGGTTTCAAAGAGGGAAAATTGACAAGACCTTATTCATCAAAAGGCACAAAGGTGATATTTTGCTGGTCAAAGTTTATGTGGATGATATCATTTTTGGTTCAATAAAGAAGGAGCTATGCTTTGCATTTGAGAAGTTGATGCATGAGAAATTTCAGATGAGTTCTATGGGAGAACTTACATTCTTCTTGGGATTACAAGTGAAGCAGAAGAAGGATGGCATATTTATTAGTCAAGATAAATATGTTGATGAAATTTTAAAGAAATTTGGGTTTACAGAAGTCAAGACTGCAAGCACACGATGGAAACTCCAAAAGCCTCTCGCTCAAGGATGAAGATGTGAGAAGTGGATGTTCATATGTATAGGTCAATGATTGGTTCATTGATGTATCTTACATCTTCAAGACCTGACATCATGTTTGCAGTGTGTGCTTGTGCTAGATACCAAGTCAATCTAAAGGTTTCACATCTTCATGCTATGAAAAGGATTTTTAGGTACTTAAAAGGTCAACCAAAATTAGGCCTTTGGTATCTAAAAGATTCTCCTTTTGATTTGGTAGCATACACTGATAGTGATTATGTTGGAGCAAGCTTGGATAGGAAGTCTACAACAGGAGGTTGTCAATTTCTTGGATGTAGATTAATATCATGGCAGTGCAAGAAACAGACAGTGGTTGCAAATTTCACAACAAAAGCTGAGTATGTTGCTGCTTCAAGTTGCTGTGGACAAGTGCTTTGGATTCAGAATCAACTACTTGATTATGGGTATAATTTTATGCATAACGAGATCTTTATTGACAATAACAGTACTATTTGCATAATTAAAAATCCTATTTTTCATTAAAAAAAAGCATATAGAGATTAGACATCATTTTATTAGAGATTGCAATGAAAAGAAATTGATTCAAATGGTCAAAATCCATACTGACAAGAATGTTGCAGATTTGCTTACAAAAGCTTTTGATGTAAGTAGATTTCAATATTTGATTGTTAGTATTGGAATGATGAATCTTTAAAGTCTTTTATCTCTTTATGTTTTTGTAAAGTTTTGTATGAATTAGTACTGTTATTCATGTCATTAAAAGTTTCTACTGTTAAGTATAATTAGTACTGCTGGTTATACTTAATACTGCTGAGTTACTACTGTTGTTGATAATTACATATGTTAGGTTAATTTAATAATGTGATAATTGTAAAAATTGCTATGGCTTGTGTTTTCTTGGTTTTTGGACTAACATGTTGCAGGAAAAGCAAAGAAAAGTGTTGAATTGATGATGGAAAAGCTATTTAGAATGGAATTGTAATTAATGCTAGTGACTCAAAGTTAATGCTGCTAGGCATAACATACTACTGCTGGATTACTACTGCTGGGTGAAAGTTAATGTTGTTGAGGGTATTTTCCATAAATACTTCGATTAAGGGTTTCAATTGATCCTTTAATCATTTTTACTCTTTCAAATACTCTCTAACTACAAACCTTAACTCAATTTTATCATCCATTATCAAAACCCAACACAAATAGCGAATCTAAATTTTGTGAATACTCATAACATGGTCGCATTTTTGTCTAAACCCGAAGAGAGTGATGGGTTTAAACAAAATGTAGATTTTTTGAATGCACGCCTTATAAAGTATGCACTAACCGTTAATCCTACAATATATATTTCTTGTATCGAACAGTTCTGGTCTACTGTCAAGGCCAAAACTATCAATGGGGAAGTACAGTTGAATGCCCTAGTAGATGGCAAGAAGATAATTGATGTTCTGTCGTTGTATGGTATATTTAAGATGATTTAAGTTTTAAATTTATATTTTGCCGACTAAACCAAAAATAACACTTTAACAGGCAGTGTACCTGATCGGTAGTAGTTTCGTAGTAAGTAGGGTGTCGAACACTTGAAGCGAGGTTAAATCTATCAATTTAATTAATATCTTGGTTATCTAATCTGTGTTAATTCTATTCTATTCTAAACCTATGTTAAACTTATGTCAGTCTAAATCCTAATTCTAACGGGAAAAGGAGGGTTTTTATCCTGAGAGACTGGCATGGTTTGGTTGGTGTCTATAATCAATTCAAGACACTTTAACCCACGCAAGCTAATTAACAAAAGATGAAAGAGTGGTTGAACCTTATATAAGAAAACTGTATTAACCATTATTAATCTGATTAGAACATTGGTTTGCTTATTTAGTGCAATGATTTCTTCTCTCGAGGTGGCATATCATTCGTAAGACTTAGGCGTTACATAATCCTAAGACCTAGACACAATAATTCTGCTACAATTAAAGCATCTGCATAAAGCATCCTTATTTACTGATTATAATCTATCTTAGGGATTAAAGCAATAGTGATCTTGTTAAACCCTAGCTCATAGATACTTTACCCACTTACCGCTTA